>PVJX010011420.1:30000-53670 GCA_004027295.1 Dolichotis patagonum | reverse complement strand
TTTTTTTTTCTTTGAAAGAGAATAAAACAAAAGGGGGCAGTACAGAGCAGATCAGAACAGGACAACATAGGCAACACAGTACTTTACATTAAGTCAAATGGACATCAACAGTATCTAACACCATATCTCTTACTCTGCTATAGTTGAGCATAGTTTCAAATACAATAATATCAAACATAACACAATAGTATTAAGCCATACATAGAGTGAAAGAATTACAGGGCTTTATGAACCAAATAGCAGACAATGATCAATGAGTACTATAATATCTCATTTTTGATAAAAAAAGAAAATTATTTGAACTATCACACATACTCAGAAGTCCTACCCTGCCTTTTTTGTTCTACTACCATTGGTTCTATCTACCACATTGTGTCCCACTGGAATTTGAACATGTGTGATAGTTCAGGAGACGCTCTTGCTTCTGGTTCCCCCACCCTGGGGTGGCCGCAGCTCCCCAGACCACAGTCACTTTCCAGGGCGGCAGGCTGCTTACTGGTTGGCTCGGCCCCCTAAGTTCCAGCATGGCGCGGATCTCAGAAGACGCACTTGCTTCTGGTTTCCCCGCCCTGGGGTGGCCGCAGCTCCCCAGACCACAGTCACTTGCCAGGGCGGCAGGCTGCTTACTGGTTGGCTTGGCCCCCAAAGTTCCAGCATGGCGCGGATCTCAGGAGACGCTCTTGCTTCTGGTTTCCCCGCCCTGGGGTGGCCGCGGCTCGCCAGACCACAGTCACTTACCAGGGCAGCAGGCTGCTTACTGGTTGGCTCGGCCCCCTAAGTTCCAGCATGGCGCGGATCTCAGGAGACGCTCTTGAGAAGTTATAATTTTCCATGCAATTTTATGATGTCTGTTTATTTTCACATGATACCTGTTGTCTTTCAGTGTACATATGTTTTCCAAAAGTTCCCCAACTAAATTAACTACAGATTGCTAAATTCCTTCTTACCCACTCATATTACGTGTCCCTTATCACAAAATCATTTACTCCAATTTGTGCATACTTACAGGATGCTTATTTTACCCCCCTTTATTTGGTTGTTTCAACTCTTTGTTCATTTTTTGCTTGTTTTTGCTGGTATTTTTTCTTATAGGAAAAAAGCCCTCAGGTGAATACTGATTAGTTCCCTAGTGCAAACCTTGGTACTGTAAATGAAAATGCTTTTCTCTGTACAACTGGGTAACAATATTCACATAAATATTTCCAATTGTTCTTAGAGCATATTTTTCAACAGTTTAGTAAGTAATTGTTGCCTAAAGTCCAGATAGACATCCAGGATTAGGGATAAAGAGGCTGGCTTGGTCAGTGGAGTACTTTATAAAATTTCTGTACTTCTAAGGCATCAAATCTTAGTTCCTGGTCTTCAAACAACAATGGTAGTTTCCACATATGGCTCATTAGCACAATTACTGGAGAAGATTACTTTGTTTTGGTTTGGTTTGTTTTTTTGGTTTCTTTTATCCCTTCTAAAAAATTACAAGTTCCCAATTTTTAACAACAAATCTGGAGTAGGATCTAGCAAGTTCTTCCCTTCTCTACTCCCTTTGTTTTCTTCCCTAGACAAGTTAAGCACATTGTTTCAGAGCTTTTTGATTTGTAGGATCCACCTTTTATAATTTTAGGTAGATAGATAACATCATCTTGATGATTATTCCTGGAAGCATATTTTTATTTTTTTATTTAAAGAGAAAAAAACAAAACAGAAAGAGGGTAGCAACAATACAGAATTCCAAAGGAGAAAGAAAAAAAAAATAGCAACAACCACAACAAAACAAAACATAACAGAAACAAAAACACTAAGAAATCACCGCTTGATAAGTTACATACTGTCATCATTGGAAATAGTTGTTCAAGTTACACAAAGCACACAAAGTAGACATTCAAACAGTGAGTCTGTTAACAGTTATGTTTAACATTCTAACAAAAACTAATATGGTCATCTGTCTTACACACTTAAACATACATGCAGTTATATCCTTTAGAGCACTTTCTTTTCCTCTCTTTTTACAGTAGCAATGACACATTTTGGGTTTTATTACTCTGACAGTTCTTATTACTTTTTACGCTAGAGACACAATGTGATATTTATAAATATGATTCTTATTTATTCCACTAATGAGGATAGTCTCAAGTTGTTTCCATTTCCCTATGAAGGCCTCAAGATCATCCTTTTTATAGCAGAGTAATACTCCATTGTGTAAAAATACCACCTCTTTTTCATCCACTCTGCAGTTGATGGGCATCTTGGTGGTTTCCAAGATTTAGCTATTACAAATTGTGCTGCTATGAACATGGGTGCACATATATCACTGTGATATACGAACTTTTCAGTTTTTCTGGGAAAATACCCAGGAGGAGAATAGCTGGGTTGAATGGAGCTTCCAATCCTAGTCCTCTGAAAATTCTCCATATTGATTTCCATAGTGGTTACACCAGTGTGCACTCCCACCAACAGTGGAGCAGTGTTCCTTTTTCCCCACAGCCTCGCCAACATTTGTTATCAGTTGATTTCTTGATGGCAGCTATTCTTTCCGGTGTGAGATGATATCTCAATGTTGTTTTAATTTGCATTTCTCGAATGAACAGTGGTGGTGAACATTTCTTTGTGTATTTGTTTGCCATTTGTATATCTTCGTCTGAGAACTGTGTGTTCATCTCAGATGCCTATTTTTGGAGAGGGTCTTTGAATTTGGGGGGGTTGATGTTTTTCAATTCTTTATATGTTCTTAATATAAGTCCTTTGTCTGAGGGGTTGCTGGTTAAAATTCTTTCCCATTCTGTGGGTTTTCTTTTCACTCTGATGGTGATTTCTTTTGAAGTGCAGAAATTTTTCAATAATATGAGATCCCAGTTACTGATTCTCTGAAGTGTTTCCGATGCAGTTTGCATTTTGTTCATGAATTCTCTGCCTACCCCTATGTCTCCAAGATTTCTACCTACCTTATCTTCTAGTAGATTTAGTGTTTCTGTTTTAAGGTTTAGGTCTTTGATCTATTTAGACTTTAGTTTTGTGCATGGTGATAGGCATGGATCTAGTTTCAGACTTCTGCATGTGGAGAGCCAGTTTTTCCAACACCATTGATTAAAGAGGCTATCCTTCTTCCAGTGAACATGTTTAGCCCCTTTGTCAAATATCAGGTGGCTGAGTGTCTTTGTACCTATATTTGTGTCTTCTAATCTGTTCCATTGATCCTCAGGTCTGTTTCTTTGCCAGTACCATGTTGTTTTTATCACTGTGGCTTTGTAGTACAGTTTTAAGTCAGGAATTGAGAAGCCTCCTGCCTTGCCTTTATTTCCCAGAGTTGCCTTTGCTATTCTAGGTTTCTTCTGGTTCCAAATGAATTTAGGAGTGTATTCTCTAGATCTGTGAGGTATGTCAATGGTATTTTGATTGGGATTGTGTTAAATTTGTATAACAGTTTTGGGAATATGGACACTTTCACAATGTTGGTTCTTCCTAGCCAAGAGCATGGAACATCTTTCCATTTTCTAATATCTTCAATCTCCTTTTTTAGCGTAGTATAATTTTCAGTATATATGTCTTTTTTTTAGTTAGGTTGATTCCTAAGTATTTCATTTTTTTTAGATGTTACTGTAAAGGGCGATATTTCCATAATTTCTCTCTCAGTGAGGTTCTTGTTTGTGTACAGGAATGCTGTTGATTTTTGCACGTTGACTTTGTATCCAGCTACACTGCTGAATTTGTTTATTACTTCTAGTAGTATTTTAATGAAGTGTTTTGGGTCTTCTATATAGAGTATCATGTCATCTGCAAATAGTGATAATTTAACTTGGAAGCGTATTTTTATAATCCCCCTTTTTTTGCAGAATGTTAAAGTACTGTATGTAAATAGCTATGTGATCACTTTGTAATTTGCTGCATTATATTTCATTTTAGATAACTCCATTGTGGATTTGGTGAACCTCTCATAGTCACAATTTAACATAAATTGTTAATTGTCATTTTTCTCAGAAAAATACACTATTTTATTAAATAATATTACAGCAGTACATGAGAATTGCTTAAAAATGAAAGAATCAGTTACGTAACTGAATTCTGCTATTGCTAAACTGGAAACAAAAAAATAAATGAACAGTTGGCATTTCCATGTAAAATCCATCATCCTACTTGAGTATGTAGTATTTTAATGTTTCAGCCTAATGTCAATGCTTGTCATACAGGAGGTAAATAAGTAAGTATTGATCAAATATTATTTCTACTTTGGAATAGGCTAAAATACTTTTGTTTACAGTAATTCAGAAATCCTGTAGGCCCATAGTTCTTTCAGTTTCCACATGCTTATTTACTGAAAAGTATGCTGGAAAATACAAAAACCACTGTTTTGTTTTGTTTTGTCTTGTTTTGTTTTTGCTGGGTTTTTTGTTGTTGTTGGTTTTTTTTTTTTTTTTTTTGCTTTTTCTACATATACTAAAATTGAAATGTTTAGGTATGAATTAACTTAAGTCTGACATTTGCCATTAAACATTTAGCAATGAAAGGTTATGTTTCAGATGCTCTAGATTTAAGTCTTGTTAATTTTTGTCTTCACTTTTGTGTTGCATTTGAACAGCAAAAGTTTTTATAATTTTAAAAAGATCCTTAGAGAATGGTAGTGTTCAGAATGAGAATTACATAAAGTTCAGTTGGACAGGACAAAAGTTGCTGTGAAGTTAGGATATGGAATTTGAGAAGGACATTGACAGGAAAGACAACAATAGCTAAAAATGGGTATATGGAAAGGAAGGATAGTCAGTTCCAATGAGAATTAACTGATTTATTCTCTGTCTTTTTTGAAAGGAGAAAAAGGTGTTGATACATATATAGTGAAAAAATGATTGCTGAAAAGGTTAAGGTAGACAAACATTCATATATTGTTGCTCCTGGTACTTAAATATATTTTGCAAAAGTTTAAAGAAGGCAGATACTAATTTGCTAGATAAAAGGTAATGTGTCAGAAAGAGAAGGGAAGAATATTTCCTCACTTCTCAGGAGGAGGAAATATTTTAAGCTTCAAAACTTAGAGATATATAATGTAAGATGTTGATTAATGGGGCTGAGGATTTAGCTCAGTGGTAGAACGCTTGTCTAGAAAGCTAGAAACCCTGGGTTCAGTCTTTAGTACCAAAAAATAAAAAAGCAAAATCTTTAAAAAAATAAATAAATAAAGATGTTGTTTAATGCAGAAATGAGTTACATGAGATATAAAATTTCATGAAATTGTTCATGAAATAACAAAAGAGAATATGGTAGCTTAAATTTATCAAGTGAAGCTGAATGAAGTGCTGTTTGTTTAAGAAAGTTAGTGTTGGGAATATTTGATCAGCGGTACAAGAGAATCAGATCACAGAATTGTATAGACTGCAACTCCCATTCCTAACAGCTAGCCAAATGTTGGCCCTTGCCAAAGTGTACATATGGTGATCAGTAGTATAGTGTGATTAGTAATATGAGCATAGACATACACATACATGCCTACACTTCTTTTAAATGTAGCTGATTTTAAAGGTTATTTTTTTCCTTTCCTCATAGGGATATAGCTAGTGCAATAAAAGAACTTCTTGATACAGTGAATAATGTCTTCAAGAAGTACCAATACCAGAACCGCAGGGTAAGTTTTGTTGAAACTTTGCTAGTTGCTACCCTAAATATTGGTTTTTATCTAGTGTTGTATCAAATTAAACAGTAAAAAGTTTGATTATTGGAATTTTTGTCATAGTGAGTTTGTGCTTGAATATGTGGTTACATGTGTTTAAGTAGATACTGTTAAAAACGTTCATATAAGGTCTGTCCTCTGATCTTCAGTTTTTTACTATAATTTCTCATATTTAATATTTTTCTTATTTTTCATAACTGTAGGCACTTGAACACCAAAAAAAAGAATTTGTAAAGTACTCCAAAAGCTTCAGTGATACTCTGAAAACATATTTTAAAGATGGCAAGTAAGTATGATATTTTCTTCTAAAATTTAATATATTCTGTGGCCTTATATAATATCAAAACTTTTTAAATTAAACTGGTTTACTATATTGCTAACACTCAAAGCAGCTGTTAACAGATGTATACTGTGAGAATATGAGTGGCTACTAATTCCAGCCATAACTTACTCTAGAGCAACCGCTGTCTGACTTTCTGAAATGGGCCAGGTAGTCAATATTTCTGATTTAGAGGCCACTGCTATGGCGTTACCCATCTTACATCTGATGTAGTGCAAAAGCAGCTATAGACAGAATGGGATCTAGCGGATATAGTTGTGTTCAAATATATGTATTAAAACTGGATTTTATATAATTTACATCTATCACACAATACCATATCAATTAAAAAAAAGTTTTCAAATGTAAAAGCATTTTTAGCAATCTATCAAGTAGCGGTTCTCAAAGTGGAGTAGCATCTGATTCAGTTGATCTAAAGTGCTGCCTCAGAATTCTCATTTCTTTCTTTTTTTTGGTGCTGGGGATCGAACTCACAACCGCACATTTGCCAAGCAGGCACTTACACTGTTGAGCTAAACCCCTGGCCCGGAATTCTTATTTCTAAAAAGTTTTTCTGGTGATATTAAAGCTGCAAACCTGTTGAGCACCAGTGCATTAGAACTGAAACAGTACTTCTCAGTCCTCCTGTCTGCATGCTAGAATCATTTGTGGTCCATTTTTTAAACATTGCAAGGAGTCCACTTCTAGAGATTTATGACTCATTTGACCTGGAATGAAACCAGGAACTAAATAAAGATTTATAAAAGCTCTAGGTGATTTTAAAGGGCTACAAGGATTGTGATCTGTGGGAGGCATTCCATTCAAATGAGAATTATACTAAAAATGCAAAATGGGCAGTGTTTTAAGTTTACATTCAATTTGTTGTAGAGTACTATAAAAAATCTAGCAATTTTATATGCTTTCCATATTTTCTCAACATTAGATTTCTTATGGAGAGGCCATGTCTTCTGCTGAACTCTGTCATATAGGTAGATCTTTGTAGTCAAAATAGAGAGCTTAGGAATTTTGTGGACAAGACCCTTTTTTCTAAAATTCAATTTCAGTATCTGTCAACTTCTATTAGAACACAGCTACATACACTAGTCCCATACTGTCTGTGGCTGCTTTTGCACTACACCATATGGAAAATGCCTCTGAATCTCTGCTTCTGAACAAACATCTCATCCTTTGATGTTAAGATCCCTCTATGCATATACCATTACAGTATTATAATATTTCTAAATACTGATACATTAGAATTATAATTTTCAGAGTCAGTTTTAGCAGTTACAGTTCAAACAAGTTGAAATATTTATATTATGGATTAAAGATGATTGGGTATATTATATTCTATATTACTATGAATCTTAATGACTTAGTTTAATAAGTTGGCATTTGTCTGAAAATAAATTTTATCTGTTTTTCTTTGGTCTCCTATGCTGAGCCCAAATAGCAAAGAGTACACTGAAAAAATATTTACATGATGGCATCCTTATTTCTGATTCTATTTAATTAAAAACTATGTGGATAAGCACATTGAAAGGTAAAAGTTAATTTTGAGCCCACTTTTCAATAATCTAAAGTCATTTACTGTGCATCAGGATTACTCACACTTACTGTTTCTTTTTTTTCCATTTACCAGCTTCTTCAATTCTAGGGTTTTTTTTTTTTTTTTTATGTTTAAGAATGTACTACACGTTTTGTAGATGTTTACTAAAAATGCAAAATTATAAGCCTAATATTTAACCTGTCTTTGAATAGGTAGGTGGCCCAGTTAATGTCTCCCTGGTTCTTCTGTCCATGTCCAGGATGCAAGTATAAGCTGCAGCTGTGCTAACTAAAGAACTAATAAAGCCACATAGTGGAAATAAGACATCTATCCTGTGCTCTCGTCACATGGAAGTGGGCCGTTAGGAGACTCTGGGGAGCGTAAAGCAGTTTTTAAAAACATTTTGTTTATTGTCAGAGTCCATCTATTGAAACCACAATATATGGAACTTTTATTTCCAAAATTATTAATTGTAAAAGTAATTAAGAATTGTCACCTTTTTTGGAAAGGTGAGAAGTGGGATAGATTAAAGGTCACTATTTCTGTAGTGTTTATTATGCTCATTGATACATAGATCTTAAGGCTGAGTTTAATACCTAATTAGATTTTGTTAATTTGGTGAAACCACTGCTGGAGACCACATCCAAATCCTCTGTAATCAGTTGTTTGAGCTGTACTTAAACTCTGGTTGTGTGAGGTCCAGTCCAGCCTGTCAGCAGCAACCCTCCAATTCATTGTCATAACCACGAGGGGGCAGTAATTCCTAGACTGCAGTTTGAAAAACTACAAAACCATTGAATCCCAAACTGGAATAAAATTGTTACACTTTTCCATACTAACTTTTTTTTCTTAAATTGATTTTGTTGCTATTATTGATACTTGAAATGGAGTATAACATTTTAAGAGTGAGTTTTTTCAGTGAAGTTAATACTTTTTTTTTCTTTTTAAACAGGGCAATAAATGTGTTCATAAGTGCCAACCGACTAATTCATCAAACCAACTTGATACTTCAGACCTTCAAAACTGTGGCCTGAAAGTTGTATATGTTAAGAGATGTACTTCTCAATGGCAGTATTAAACTGCCTTTATGTGTAAATTTTAAAGTTTGACTGTATAAATTATCAGTCCCTCCTGAAGGGATCTAATCCAGGATGTTGAATGGGATTATTGCCATCTTACACCATATTTTTGTAAAATGTAGCTTAATCATAATCTCACACTGAAGATTTTGCATCACTTTTGCTATTATCATTCTTTTAAGAATTATAAGCCAAAAGAATTTACGCCTTAATGTGTCATTATATAACATTCCTTAAAAGAATTGTAAATATTGGTGTTTGTTTCTGACATTTTAACTTGAAAGCGATATGCTGCAAGATAATGTATTTAACAATATTTGGTGGCAAATATTCAATAAATAGTTTACATCTGTTAAACATTTCTTTACTTGAAAAAAGATGCATATATATATGTGTGTGTATATATATATATGATCAGAAGACCAAGACAACTTGGTATAATGTCTAAAGAACTTCTAATGGGAGCTTATTAGTGATTTATCAAATAATAAAGCAACAAGAATTTCTATTTTTTGTCCTTAATCACTTTGGAAAAAAAGTAAGTCAATGAAAATATTTTTGTTAGTTGTTACATATAAGGTACTGAATATTTTTCCATTAATTGTAGTCTGTTTTAAAAGACTTCTGAAAAAGCAATGGCAGTTATAGTGTCTTCTCACTATAATGCCATTTTTGAACTGTGTGACATAGATTTTACTCTTAAGAAATTATTCTGGTGTACTGGACCCTAATATGCTTTGCACATTTTCTCCCCAGGTAGCTGCAATTAATAGTAATTTAAAGCTATACCAATAGTTGGTTTGAAATTGTCATGAGTGTTAATATTATATACACTCTTTCAATATGTGTAATTTTGTTTCACGATAGAGGAGTTTTAAGGAAATTATGTATTGAGTATTCATGTGAAGTTGATTTCATTTTTCAATTATAAAATAAAGGAAAAAATCAGAATTTGTTTATCTTTTATAAAGATTTTAAATACTAAACTAAATTTCTCTTGACAAATGATTTACCCTAATGCAAATTATTTTTTCTCTATTTTTAAAAATGAACTTTTAAAGAATTACCATAAAAATAAAATCATCTTGTTGAATGTAGATAAAAAATATGTGGAAAGAAACAAAAATCCAATAGATAATTGGTTTGTAGTCTACGAACATTTCATTGGCTTTTTTCTTCAAGTACATATAGGCAGTAAAATATTTAGAACTGGTCATTTTTACCATTTATTTGGACATAAACTGTCATTCATTCTTGAAAGAAGATGCATGATAATTTGCAGAATAGATGTGAATATATGAAGAAAGAAGAGGGTTTTATTTGGAGTGGCTTTTCTGCCATAAACCAAATCTACCCTTTTTCCTTTATTTTTCACTCGTTATCAGAATTTGACAGTTACCAGGTATGCCTGAAATCACTTGTTTTATAAGCCTCATTCTTTTCATTCTATTTATTATCATTCATTTCTATTATGAAATACCCCTCCAGCAGAGGCATGTTCTGAAATTCTTTCAGTTATTTTCATAATTCTAGCAAGGCTGAATTTGGGTCAGTGAGGGAAAAACCAGTGTGACTCTGGTCGATCAGCACAGTAGACGAACTTGACTTCAGAGGAACAAGAGAAAGCGACACATTTGTGCGTTACCTTTTCTGTGTCACACTTTTCTAAAAATGTTTAATTTGATTTTCTTAAAAGCTCCATGATTTACCTAACTACCTACATGAGAGTTATTTACACAACTGGTGACTACGTAGAGTCAGAGTTTGAATTCAGTTGTCTCCAGACTGCATCTTTTTGCCCACTGTACTTCTTCATTGCCAGAAATACACTATTGGAATACCATTCCCTGATTACCACACTCCACTGTAGTCCTTTAAGATTATTACTGTTTTCTATATTTAAAATGCACCCCTCCCCATCCCTAAGAAAAAAACAGTAAGTGATAATTGTCTGGTTAAAAAATAAAGATACCCTTATTAAACACAACATGGGAGTGGCAAGCCAGATTGTCCTTTCATTTGTTCAACTTTTATATGGAAACAATTTCAAGGTTACAGAAATTTTGCAGGAATGAAAGGACAGAGAACATTTTTTTTTTTTAAACCCAGGTTGACCTGTTAAAATTTTACTCTGTTATGTTATCATTTGCTTGTTTTTCCTGCCTAAAATCTCATCTCTGGACCATTTCTGTGGCTACTATTGTCATATGTTAGCATTAATATGTTTTAATAGTACAGTTGTCTTTCTCGTCCTTTCCTATTTTATTTTATTTTTATTTTATTATTTTTTTTTAATTGGTACCAGGGATCAAACTCATGACTGCATGCTTACAAGGCAGGCACTTATGCTGCTGAGCTAAATCCCCAGCCCCCCTTTCCCTCTTTTTAATATAATTTTTTTCAACTTGGTTTTCCTCATGATTATTAGGTTACTTATTCTTGGTTCATATGCGACATTGGTGGCTGTGTCTTCAAAAGAATGACATCTAGGAGCATACAAGATCCATTTCCTCATTGATAATCTTAATTTTGATCACTCGGTAATGATGGAGTTCTATTTCTGTAGCATAGTTACTATTTTTTACCTTCCAATTAATAAGCTGTCTCTGGGACTCTCTTCAAGTTCATGGCAAAAATTTCCTCCAGGATTAAAATCCACTTGAGAGTCTTCCTTCAGTCTGTACGTTGACAGTGGCTATCTGGTGATTTTGCAGCTCCAGCATTCCTTCCTCAGGTGCTGCCAATTGTCCGTCAACATTCTTCTGCAAGCAGAAGCTCTCCCTTGTCAGCTCTCTATGCACCCATTTATCCATCTATGTGTCCTAAATTTTTGTGTCTGATACTGTTACAGACTCATGGTTTTCTCGATCCCTTTTCAGTGCTTTGTAATCCATTAATGTATGTACCACTCAAATTGTCTTGGGACACTCTAGTCTGTGTGGAAATAGCAATTTCTTCAAAGAATACTAGTGTTGGGTATTGGATGCCTAGATCTGGATCCTGGGTGCTTCTGTTACTACTAGGCCATTCATTAGACAACTAGGGACTGTCATTTATGTACATATATTCACAAAAAGAAACTGCTAAACTTTGAAATAGCTACACCATTACATCCTCATCAGTAATGTAAGAGTGTTTTCAATTTCCTTATACCCTAATGGTCTGTTACTAACATTATAGATGTTATTACAAAAATCCTAGTGTCAGTGGTTTTAATTTTCATTTTCTGATGACAGTGATACTAAAAATCTTTTCAAGGGTTTATTAGCTACTTCATATACATGCTTTTATGCATTTTGCATTTTTCACTTAAAATCTTAGGAAATCACTGTTAGTAGAGTTGTTCTCAGTGTGCTTCTAAAATAATACTCCGTGGTGTAACAGTTTATCTGACCCATATACTCTACATGAGTATGTAGGTGATATTTAATACCAAACATACAAATGATGCTATAACGAATGACTACACAAGCACATATTCGTTAAAGGTATATCTGAGTAGATTGCTAGAAGTGGGATTATTGTCTTACGGATATGAACGTACATAATTTTGGGTGGATATTGCCAGTTTTCCTTCCATGCAGGTTGTAGCATTTCCCCTTCCAGGAGTGTATGAGACCATTTCCTTACAGTTTCACTGACAGTGTATCAAAGCATTTTAATTTTTCCCAATGTGACAAGTGAGAAATGGTATCTTGGTGGAAACTAATTTGGATTTTATTTATTATAAGTGAATATGTTTTTCTTTTACACTACTATGAATTAAGACCAAGACCTTTGCAGTGAGCTACATCTCGGTGGTTTTTGAGCCAGGATCTCCCTGAGTTGCTAATTTACCTACTGGCCTTGAACTCGCAGTGTTGCTTCAGCCTTTCAGAATTCTGGGAATATAAGCATGTGCTCTTAAAGAACAGTTTTGGTGTCTTTTTGAGCTTGACATTTTTTTTCCTTCTATGCTTGTTTTTATCAATTCTTGTGAAACCATTTGGACTTAATGATTTTTTTTAGTTCTTGATAACTTCTATAAAAATTGGTTTCTTTAACTTTTTATTATAAATGGGTCCATTTGTTACATTTTTAAAAGAAACTATCTTCCCATTTTAAAATTCCATTAAAATAATTGTATGTTTTAAATTTTTTCCCGTGTTAGTCGTATTTCTTACTCTGTATTTGTGCTTGTTTTCTTTACTCAAACAGCAAGTCACTTGTTGTGAGTTTTCTAGGATTTTACTCATTAACTTGATTTACTGTTTTTCTATTCTATGTTTCATAAATCCTATTCTTCTATTATTTTCTTCCTTCCTTGAACTTTATTTTACTTGTTCTTTATTTGTTGTTCTTTATTTGTTGTTCTCGTAATTCTTTCAGTTGATATTTCATTCTTTTAAATTGATATGGTTGTTAGTGCTATGAAGTTTTCTCAATTGCTTAAGAGGTCTGGTGATGCTGTCATTCTTCAGAAACTATAAATTTCTAGTTATATTTTCTATTTTGCCTAAAAATTAAATAGTTTCCACATAGAAAGACCTTTGTATTTAATTTTTATTATTTTTTCTGTTTTTATTTGTAACACTTTTACTTCCTGGTTTCTGCTGCTGATTTCTTTATGCCTAATGTATGATCAAATTTTTTCAAAAATGAAAATGTTTCATGAATTTGCTTCATGAATGTAATTACTTCACAATTGTGAACATTTCATAAATGCTTGTGATGATTATTTTATTATTGGAATATAATATTCAATATATAAAAATAATTTGTTATTCATTTTTAGGTATCTTTTTTTTGCTCACTTAAAATGCCTTGCACTTACGTTAAATATTTTAGCAGTTTCTGTTTCTCCTTGCATCTCTTGTAGTTTTTCTATATAGATGGTTGCTGTTATTTGTTCTATAGATACCTTCTACATCCTAAATGTGATATGTAAGTTTTACCATTATAAAGTGTCTTCGATCTGTTTAATGATTTTTGAAATTTGTATTTTGACCTTGAGTTAAACACATTTACATTTATTTATATAGTGGTTATGTATGGGTTTAATCCTTGTATATTGGTTATAATTTCTGTGTATATTATGTTATAGTTACTATATATCCTTGTATTTTTTGTATTTTCAAAGCATTTCATTTTTGAGGAAACTTTTATATTGTATTAATCTTTTATAGTTTTATTATTTTATTCTTAAACCTTTATATTTTAGTTTTATTTTTTTATGTATTTGCATTGAGGAGTTGAGCCCACAGTTTTCACACTGAAAAGACTGGGATTACAGGCATGTGCTACCACATTCAGTTTCTGTCAGTTTTAAAACATTTTCTGTGACTTCACCTATTACCTAAGTGACAGTTGCTGTTCCTATTCTACCTTTCCCTTTTTTCTCTTCTCATTTTATTGCATTTTTCTACTATATCAAAACATAAAGTTCTTAATGCATATTTCTTCTATGCATATGTATGTCATCTGTCTTATCTCCCCAGTTAAATACATGAAATGCTCATTGTTTGTTGGCCAGACTGTCTCAATCATTCATTAGTTGGTTGAAATGCATTAGTGACTCTTCATCAAGGATACATCTGAAACATCCTCTGGGTTTTTGGGTATTCAGCACTTTTTTTCTACAGTATTGATATTTGAAGGACATCTTGGGTGTTTATAATGTTCTGATTTCACATTTTTACTTTACTAAAAAGTTAGTTAAAAATGTGTTGTCTTTGATGTCCTGCCTTAGTTGATAAGTATAATATCTGTTTAATTCTCTTTCCTTTAAATTGTTTCCTCCTTTTGCTTGGAAGACCTGCTGGTTTTTCTTTCATTTTAGAATTTACTAGCTGTATTATAATATATATCAGAGTAGATTATTCTAAGTCCATTTTCCTTGTGTTTAGTGGACACTTTTCATGTATAGATCGAAGTCTTTTATTTCTGGAAATTTTTCTTAAATATTTCTTTTAAATATTTGTTTTGTTACATTGGTTTTTGTCATGAGCTATCAAGTAAACATGTTGTATCCTCTTTGCCTGGCTTCCAATTCAACCAATTTTTCTGCAAACTTTTTTACTCCTTTTTTCCATGTTTGTTTTTCCTATCTTAATTAAATTTTTATCCAAATCTGTTCTCTGTACCCTTGGATCCTTATAATTTAACCTGTGTTTCTACTATAATTTTCTTTTTGTATTTCTTATATGCAGTCAACTTTTATTTCTTCCTAGATATGTGCATTTTTATTCTTGGTACTTTTACTTGTGATTCAGTCTAGTTTTTTAAAATAACATATGCTTGTTTGAAGATAGTAAACTTGATGGAATGTGCTATGTAGTTTCTTTAGCTGATTATTTTGTGTTGTATAGAGGAAGATTTTTGGCAGCAGAATTGTATTAATGTTTGTGACAGGAAAATCAGCGTTTTTCCAGTTCTTTTTATATGCTCAGATATTATATATATATATATATATATTTTTTTTTTAATTTTTAAAACTATGGAATGCTTCACAAATTTGCGTGTCATCCTTGTGCAGGGGCCATGGTAATCTACTCTGTATCATTCCAGTTTTAGTATACATGCTGCCAAAGGCAGCACCACTGGTTCATTTTCTAGAAGCAGTGCCTCACCTTAAGTGGTACTCCATTCCTGCCTCTTCTGTGTAGATGGTTTCGTGTCCATCGATACCCATGTATGTTTAGAACTGTGGCCTCTAATATTACACTTCTTTCTACAAAAATTTTTACTTTTTCCTGAAGTCTTTAGGTACCTTGTATTCCTTCTCACAGACTATATTCATCTCTCTTTACCTGCTCCCACACTCAAGAGTTGTAGCAGTTAGGGAACAGTGGTTGCTTCTTTGGGATTTTCTTCTGTTACAGGCAGTTTGAAGGTTGCACTGTTCGGTGCTCCTAGTAATACTACGGGCATGTGTCACTGAAGTTTACTTGAATATCCATGTTGATGTATCATTTTATTGATAAAAATATCAAAGAAATTCATACTCAGTCATCATTGTTCTCCGAATCTGCAAGTTCCTTTTTCAGTTTCTCAAATAATTTTTTCAGGGTGTTATATCTAAAATTCCTGAAAAGTTCTTTTAAAAGCCTGATAGGTAAATCATGACCCTGTGTTGTCCTTTGAGAGGAAAGGTTAGGAAAAGCTGATGCCTGAAATCTATTGATTGTTTTCATTGCCAGATGAACTATGCAGAGCAGTTGTGATAAATCACATAATAATGTGTATTTTGAGTAAAATTCAGTTTTACTAATGATCACTACTACTGTTAGTGTTCTTGAGCTGGTAAAATAAAATACAATAGACAGGGGCCCTAACCAACAAAACTTTATTTTCTCACAGCTAGAAGTCTGAGATCAGAGTACCAACATGGTAGGGTGCCGGTGAGGGCTCTTTCTGGCTTTCAGATGGCCATTTTCTCCTTTTTTTCATATCAGAAAAGAGAAAGATACATACATAGAGACAGTATTTGGCAGCATCTGTTACTATAACAAACACCTGAGATAATCAACTTATAAATATGGAAAATGTTAGTTGACTCACAACGTCAAAGATTTCAGTCCATTACTAATTAGCCCTGTTGATTTGGACCTGTGGAAAAAATATACATGGTGAAGACAACCACCTCATGACAACCAAGCAAAAGAGAAATGGTTGGGTCTTGCAACCCCCTTAAAGTCAATCCTCAGTGACTGAAGATCTCCCACTAGGCCCCACTTACAGTTTTCACCACCGCCTATTACGTAGTGGCACCATGTGACTGATGTCACCAAGGATTTGCCCATGGGCCTTTGCAAGACATCCTAGATTTAAAACTATAGAAGGGATAGGGGCACTGTGATATCCTCCAGTGTCCCTTCTTATAAGGGAACTAATGCTATCATGAATGTCACACCCCCTCCAGACTTCATCTAAACCTAATTGCCTCTTCAAAGTCCTGTTTCCATCCAACACTACATGTTCGGGCTTCAGAATACAAATTTTAGATGTTACAATTCAGTTCTTAGCAGCAAAAATATAGAACTCTGGATTATTAGAGGAAATATAAAGTGAGGTATCAGGTGCTTAAAATAATTGTATTGTTTAAAACAAAAAGTATATAATTGATAGTGTTAGGTAATTATGTGCTCAAATGGATGCTAATCTATAGAGAACAAAGATTTAGAAAACACAGGCAGTGCCAGCCAAAAGAAAAGGTGAGTGAATACATATTAGCCAACTTTTGTAGAACAGAGGTAACGGGGCACGCACACAAACACATGTATGCAAAGAGAAAACAGCAGAGAAATGAAGATTGTGTACCATCTTTAAGTTAATCCTGCAAATGTAGCAGAAAATAAAACAGCAACTCGTATATAAGAATAGAGAGTCTTCATTTTGTAGACTATTATACTTTCCCCCAAGGGATATTTGTAAATAGGAGATGAAGTATACATTTTATTTCCCTGATGCCTGTCAGTGTATGGGGTCACTATCCTGCCTTTTAGCTGTGTATTCTTACATAAGTCATACATTCCTGTGCTTCAGTTTCTTCTATAAAATTTGGGGACACACCTTCACTCCAAAACATTCCTTTTATTTCCTCCGTTCTGTTTTAAAGAGATTGTCTTAGTTGCTTTCTCATTGCTGAAACAAAATACTCAACACCTACAAGAGAGGGAAGGTTTATTTAACTTACAGTTTGTAGAAATTTCAGTCCATTATTGGCTGGCTTCAAGACAGGGTGACCTGGCAGACAGGCATCAGAGAGGAGAAACAGTTCATGGTGGGTAAAATGTAGCAAAGCAAGCAAGGGATGACCACAGCTCTTTTTATCCCCAGTACTTTATATATCTTGTGGAAGGAGGCACCACATCCTTAATCTTTGTGCCCTTGCGCTTAGCATTGCACCATGAATCAATCCCAAGCTCACACATTCAAGATCCAGCTACTGCTGAAAAAACTCTGCCCACGGGCTGGGGATTTAGTTCAGTGGCATAAGTGCCTGCCTTGCAAGCTCGTGGTCATGAGTTCAATCCCTGGTACCAAAAAACAAAACAAAACAAACAACCCTTCCCATGACTGCCTGAGGCTTTCAGGGACATCTAGAGGCACAAGCTGTAATAGAGCTGATCCTCACTGTATTTTGTCCTTTGTTTCCTTTCTGCATCCTCTCTTCTAGTAGAGTGTAGAGTGGAGGATGGTGTTGAACTGTGTATCAGTCAAGATTCTCCAGAGAAACAAGATACACAAGGATATATGTCTATTCAATAGGACATATGTACCCCAGTTGGGTACATACCCATATATGCTGTACAATTTCCTATACCCATGAGATTGTTGTAAAGAATTGGCTTGTGTTAACTAGGGAAACTGAGAAATTCCAGTTATCAGTATGGTGAACCAATAAGCTAGAGACCTAGGAGACTTGACAATTTGCTTCCAGTTTGAGACCACAAAGGCCTTAGAACCAGGAGATCCAATGGTGGTATTTCCATCCGAAGACCATCAACCTTAAGATTCAAAGAGTGAATATTTTAGTTCATGTATGAAGGCAGGAGAATGTTGTGTTCCAGTTCAAAGTCCATCAGGAAAAAACAATTCTCTTCCTCAGGGAAGATTCAGTCATTTTTTTCTATTCAAGCTTCAACTGATTGAATAAGGTCCATTCTCATTATGGAGGCAATGCATTTCAGTTTACTGATTCAAATTTATATATATATATATATTCACATAGAAATATATGTGAAATATATATGAATATATTCATATATATTATGAATATATATGAATATATATATTCACATAGATATACCCAGAATAATATTTGACCAATTATCTGGGCATCCTATGGCCTAATTGAGTTGTCATAAAATTAATCATTGGGCTACAGGAGGGAACTTCTGCTAGTGAGACTAGAAATGGAAGCCAAGAGCACAACAACCTAGAAGTGATTGATAAAAAATCTTAATTTGTAGTTTAAATCACGTGGAATATTCCATTGTCTTTGAAATGTGATTGTAACATTACTGAGATCAATCATTAGAGTAATTTAGATCCTGACTACAAAATGACATTCATGTTTTAATTTGACACATCAATAGTACAATTTGGGCTCTCCAGCCCCCACCCATGTAAACCAACCTCTACTCCCCATCAATAAATAGTGATAAATAAGATACCGTTGTACCTTTGTTCACAAACTTTATTCTTTCCATGACTGTGGTTTGGAAACCAGTTAGATGAGAATCAAATCAAATTCAATGGTTAGGTTCAATGTGGACCTTATGGGAAAATTTGATTTTGTCTCCAATTCAGTTTAAGAACAGAATCATGGAATTTATTGGAAAATAAGTCAGACTACCACATGAAATCTGTTAAATTGTTATTCACATTGCAGTGTTAAAAAAGACACAGAAAGTATTTGGTATACAAAGCAGGAAAGACACGATAGTGCTGAACACAATGTTCTACTGAATATGCACCTTACAAATACTGAAGAAATGATCTGTTAGATTTCTTTTGCTCCATTAATATCAAATGTATATTACATGCAGAAAATCTGTACAGAAGATTAAGAGATGACTGAAAAATATGAAGATAAAGGTTTTACCTTGCAGAGCAACAGATAAAAGGATAATTAGGGAAGAGAATGCTAGATGAACCTTCAGATATTCTAAGGGAAACCTAATGTAGATAGTTTCCCTCATTAAAATTACTATTAAAGAAAAGAGGAAACCCGTGAAAAAAACCCATATAAA
This sequence comes from Dolichotis patagonum, assembly GCA_004027295.1. Classification (NCBI taxonomy): domain Eukaryota; kingdom Metazoa; phylum Chordata; class Mammalia; order Rodentia; family Caviidae; genus Dolichotis; species Dolichotis patagonum. Next base: position 34,334 of record PVJX010011420.1, on the reverse strand, counting down.
GATGAAAATAAATTTTTATACTGTACCTTTTAACTGTAAGACTTTTAAAAAAAGAAAAATTTGGAGAAGAAAAATATGCTGGACAATTATTTTGAGTAATACTAGCTAATAAATGGACTGAAATGTTCCATCAACTTAAAATAATTATTTGGAGTTTCTTGTGATGATGCTAAATAGGAAAGGGAACAGTAATTCAGAAAAGATGGCTCCATCTAGGCACTTTGCCTAAAAAGCAACAAATTATCAACAGAACGTTATTCTAAGGGAATTCTAAAGAGAATTTTAAACAGAAGAAATTAAAAAGATTAAATTCCACATGGAATTAAAGTTACTATGGCAGGAGACTGAATATTGGTGTATTTCACCACCTTTTTGGTTGCCATTTATAGTTCCCCTCTTTGTCATGTTTATGCATTTTTTATTAACCTTTTCTCAAAAATCGTTTTAGAGGTTTTTATGATTTTTGACAGTTTGACATCTATATTCCAAGGAAAAGTGCTAAGCTTTTTCAAGAAGGTGTTACTAAGGTCTTCGGGAAAATACACCCAGTCATTTGGTACCACCACAGGGAAAGAGCAGTCATCTTTTTAAACCAAATCAGTTACTCACAAGCTTATTGAATATTGTCTTTCCCTCTGTAATTATCCAGTGCATCTGGTTTTTCAAGTGTGAGTAGGAAGTGCTTCTGTACACACACCATAGTGCTCAAATATCTATTGCTTGGCTTTTCTTTTTTCCAGTGGTATTCACAAGTACCAAATGGACTGCCTCAGTTTCCTTTAAATTCGCTTTGAAGGAGACTATACCACATATGGTTACTGCCCCAATTGCTGCTGAAAGGATGGGGATCTTTTCATTACTATGTGATCCTTTCCAGTTAAAATGATCAGGCCAAGGGAAAAAACTTCATGCAAGAGCAAAAGTTGCTGATTTGTGGCCTTTAGTATCACCAAGCCCTAGTGTCAGTCCACTCAACCTTGGTGAGCTGGGTGACTTCAGATTCTTGTTCCACAAACCAGGTAATTTTCAGAGTGGGTCAGCAGTAGGAGAGGGGGCTGAAAGAACACCATGAGGCTTAAAGCAAAGGGAACACACATGAGCTGACATGAAGAAGTAGAAACCATAAGCAAGGAAAATCCACCAGAGGATAAGCTGTCAATTGAGAAAAGTACAATGAAGTAACACAAACATAAGCTGAAGAGCTGCTCAAGTGACACCTAAATGAAATCCAGTTGATCAATGCTGTGATAAAATGATCCAATCCTCAGCCTTTCTTTGCCTCCCAGTCCACACCCCTCTGTGCTAGCATCCCTTCTCCTGCCCCTTCACTTTCACTAAAGTGACTATGTCCATTATACAACAAATCTCCATTACTAGGCTATACTTTGTAAACCTGTCCTTAATAACCATAGCCTGACCTGCATGGCCTAATGGTGATTTTAGGAAGTTGAATTTCTTAGATACTCATTTTCCTAATGCCAAATACTATATTTATTCTCTTAATTTCATAATCCCTCCCAAGTTGTGTATTTCCCTACCCATTTTTTTTAGATGAACTCTACAGTGAAAGAAGAGGAGGAAAGAAAGAGTGAAATCCACCTATTCCGCACTCTTTCTCCTGGTTTTCATACTTGTTAGTTTCAGAACTCCCCTAGCTCATCAGAATTTCAAGAACAGAAGGCAACTATTTACTTAAAATTTAGAAAAAAAAGCCATAAAATTCTACCTATAATTTAATAATAAAACATAACTAGTGTTTTTAATTTGTTTTGTTTTGCATTTTTCTTTTCTACATAAAAACAAAACAGGTATGAGCAGTACTTGCCAGGAAACAGAATAAACACAAATGAAAAACAATCCTTACCCATTCTCAATGTGTTCAAAATTCAAAAAGGTGAGAAATATAGCAAAATGATTTCAGGTACAGCTTTACTGTGAATAACAGACAGAATCCTGATTTGCATTGATATTTTTGCCTCCTTTGTCCATTCTCTTAAACACACAAATTATGAAAGAAAACACACTCTGACACACATAGCCACTTCTTGATTGCCAGCCTCCTTTAACTGGGTATCAGAAATTTAATGATGTTCTCATCTCCCAGTTGTTCATATGTTACTAACATATTAATTTGATTGCCAGTAACAAAAAAATAATGTTTAAATAAATAGGATTTTTTTCACATGACACATTTAGAAGGAGGCAGTTGGTGATGGTAGTAAAGTGGCTCAAACAGGGTCTGTTGTGGTTTGGATCTAAACTGTCTACAGAAGTTCTTATATGTACGGAAAGTGATTGGACCATGGGCACTGCATTCATCAGTACATTCATCCATTGGCGAGTTCAGTCACTGAATGTGAGGGCTTGTTAGAGATGGGTCCCCAGGGGAGTGACCAGAAAGGGTGTCATCTTGTCCCTGGTTCCTCCCTTCTGTCTCTGCCTCCTGTGTCAAGCAACTTTTTCTCTGTGGCCCTTCTGCTATCCTGTTGCAGCCTTGGAGCCCACTGAGGATGGGTTGAAGCAATGAGCCAAAATAAACTTCTCCTTAAATATCAGGTGTTGGGTATTTTGAACCATGACTAAGACAATGAGTTTCTAAGTTTTTTATAGTCTTACCTTCAGCTACTCCAATTATCACATTCATACTCAAGTCAGGATTAAGTGAAGAGGAAACACTGCTCCTCTCTTATTAGATAAAGCAAAAACTGCAGGCATTAAAACCCCTAAGATAACTATTTTACCAGAACAAGTCTTAAGAACAAGTGTGTTCTCTTACATAACTACACAACAAAATCAAATTAAGAAAATTATTGATTTAGTACTATTTCTAATATACAGTCAATATTTAAATTTCGTCTATTTTTCTGTTCCCTCCTCCCACCCAAAATGAACTCCCTTTGCTTACTCAGTTTCAACTTCTGTCTTTTTTTTTTTAAATAAAATTCGTGTTTTTAAAGAAGACAGCTCACTCTTTTCTAAAATTTCATCTATTTGAGTTTTGAGTATTAACTCATGATTTATTCTGGAAGGGATATTGCCAAAGTGATGTTGTGTTTTTCTAAGTAAATCATCAGATTGCACACGATGTAGGGTTGGTTGTCCCATTATAGATGATGTGAACTTTGGTAATTTGTTCTACTACAGTGTATTCCTTTTCCTTCTGAAATTATAAGTAATATATTGAGAAGATACTTGAGATTGTACAAAATGTTCTGTTTCCTAGGAAACTGTTACCATTGATGATCCTTTCCCAAATCAACGATTACTAAAGTCAGTTACAAAATAATGACTTTCTAACTTTATCAGTAACATTCACCTCTACAAAAGAAACCCCCTCAAATGTCAACATAATCAAACAAAGCTCTGGGTGTAGCTCAGGGTTAGAGTTCTTGCCTAATATCCACAAGTTCCTACGTTTAATCCACAGTTTTACACACACACACACACACACACACACACACACACACACACACACACACACACACACACACACACACACCCCAGGTACCCCTTCCTTCCTTCATTCTTTATTTGCCTCTCCTCTTTTCTTTATATGCTTAGCATTAGTATAGACTCTTTTCAGCTCAGTAGTACTGAAACTCTTTTCAGTTCAGTAGTTCTGAAATTTGGCTTGTCATATGAGGCATTTTATAAAATATTTGTGTCTTTATTCCACCTCAGGAGATTATAAATTAATTGTTCTGGAGAAGGGCTGGGTATTTGTTTTTTTAAAAACACTTCCTAGATCATTTATAAAACTGCCTAGGTGAAAACAATCAGTGACTGATTCAATCTTTCATAAATGTACATCTCTTCATGTTACATTCCTGGTTTAAAAATTATCAGAGCATCCCAGTTACCTCAGGTGAGATCCGGCACATTCAGGGTGGTGTGGCCATAGCCAATTCCAGTAAACTCAGAATGAAAACCCAGCTCAACATAGTTGCTGTGGTGTAGGCCAGTTTACTTCTTGCAGTAGCTTGTATCTAAACGTTCTCACCAAAGCCTCCTGTGCTCATAGGTGTGACTTTTTGCAGCTGCCTTGATCTAAAGTATATAATACTGGGATTAAGGATGTGTGGAACTAAACTAGCCCACTGATTGGAATTAGAATAGTTCTAGGTGTGGACAATGGGAAGACCCACCCTGAGTGCTGGGGGCGGCACCATCTAAAAGGCTGGTAGCCTGGATGGGATAAAAAGGAAAGGCAGGTTTGCTGTTTGCTGCTTAATACTTCTTGCCTGCCCTCCCATGGATGGTTTCTTTTCTTTCATGCTCCTCTGTCATGGCATGCTATGGGGGATTGAATGTAGGGCCTTCTCGTTGATTTACAT
>PVJX010011420.1:0-25000 GCA_004027295.1 Dolichotis patagonum | reverse complement strand
ATCTTTAGGGAAGCTAAGTAGGCCAGGCAGTTTGACAATCTTAGAATAATTAGAAAATTTTGTTTTATCAGTCAGCAGGATACTTGCCTCTCTGGGTGCAGTTTCACAGAATGTTTTTTGCTATTTTCTCTTCCTTCCCTCTTTACTGCCTGTTACTAAACTAAGCTGGACTCTGCAGAATAGCACTGTAAAATATTTTATAAACATTTATAGGGCTGACACAGTTGATCTAAGTTATTATTAACCTACTCAGTAAGATCCTTCTCAACACAGCACTACATACAGCAAAAAGCTGAAATTAACCTGAAAGATGATCTAGACACATTGCTTTCACTAGTCTGTAAACATCCAATCCAGGACTTGATACATCTTGATGAATAGTTTTTTGAACAGAGTATAGATAGGTCCATGAATGAATTAAGAGTGCAATTTTATTATTTTTTTCTAAAGTTGGTTCAGGATTTCTGGCAGACGGTATCTTTCCCTGTGTTGTAGGGAATCCACTGGAAGCATATGTGCCTTTGAACACCAGCTCACAGACACACAGAGCAGAAGAAGACTTCAGAGGACACCTAGTGTCTACTTTCCAGCTTATATCAAGATGAAAACAAGGTGCAGAGAGGGCATCTGTTATACGATGACCTCTGTAGTTAGGGAGCCTTTCTGCAGTCTTCCACAGCTTACATCTTACTGACTTCCCTATCAGAACTTTAGCATTTTCTTTCCCATTTCTTTTGTAAAAAGGAGACAATGATCACATCTCCTTTGTAGAGTCTTCTGAGGGTTAAATAAGGTAAAGAATGTATCCCTGGGCTTGGGAGGCTGAAGCAGAAGATTGCTGCTTTGAGGCCAGCCTGGGCTATATATTGAGTTCAAGGCCTGCCCACCCAGATCTTGTGTCAAAAAAAACAAAAAACAAACAAAAAAAACAAAGATAGAACAACAAGATGAAGAATGTGAAGTGCATAGAGCAGTTCCTAGAATATGCAAATATTCACACAAAGTGTATTTTTCTCCTTTTTCTTTTTCTTTTTATTAGGTGAACTATTGATGCCACTGTAAATACTTTTATCATCAGGTTTGTCATGTTACTGTTTTCCTTTCTTACCACATTTACAATGAGTGCAAAACTGTTTTATGGGCCACGCTTAATTTATATCCATGCAAACTAAGATAAAGAGAATATAAGGAATAGTGTTGATATTAAATAAGAATCACAAATTTCTGAGTGTAAAAACTCAAATTCCAGAATGTCATGCTCTTTTTCTTTGGCTAATCATATTGGTTTATAGAAGATAACATGCCTACAGTAAATAAATTTGTAGTAAAAGTAATCTTTAAATAATGCAAGATGTTTCATTAATAAATGAGTGGGCTGCCCTTTTCTTTTAAAAAAAAAAGTAACTCAACATTTATTGTATGCTTTCACACTTTCAGTTCAATTATAAGGAACTGAGGTAAGGAAAAGTTTTAGTTGACTTTCTGCTGGTTGTCTGGAAACAAACAAAGGCATCAGAAACAAATGAAACAAACAGCTCCAGGTTGCTGGGGAGGTGGGCTTCTGGGCCTGGGAGGAGAACTTTGCAGATGCTTCATCTGGTGCTCCCCACCCCACCCCTGCCCCCCAGGACGCTCCCCAGCAGGAAAATGGAGTTGAAAACCACATAAATGCAAGCAAGTTTAACCAAAGTGATTTTGAAAAGTTGCTTTTCTAATGCATTTAAAAGAGGACCTGAAGGTGTTTCAGGGTTAACTGCTATAAACTTGGGGAGAGGTTGACACATCTTTGACCATATCTTTTAAACCTGGGAATATAAGCAAGGAGATCTTGGATTTTGAAAATGAACTATAGAAACAAATAACTGGGGGAAGGGAGAGGGATTTCATTTCCTACCTTGACTGGACCATGTTGCCTCCTCATTTCACTGTCAGAAAGGTTGTAATTTCATTTTGGGATTCTGTTTCTAAGTTGTGTTTCTTTTCAAAGACACCTGTTGAAGGAAGCAAAGCAAAAACATAGGAAAGCTGAACACTGACTGAAAAGAGGTGAAGCTTTTATGAACTACCAGAATTCTACACCTGAATTAAGCATGGGGTCTCATCCTGGGCCAGCAATCCCTGAGAAAACAGCAGGTCTAACTACAGATGAATCCTGGGACACAGGCCTGCTTGAAAACCATCTTGGTGTTGAGCATTTTATAAAAATACAGAAGGCCTTTGAGGTAAGCGCTGGCCAGAGACTGTGGTTGTTCACAAAGGAAAATAGGGTAAAACAGAGTGCTCTCTCTCTCTCTCTCTCTCTCTCTCTCTCTCTCTCCACCCTCCCCTCCAGGATCTTGCTAAGTGGTTCACTGGCCTTGAACTTGTGGCAATCCTCCTGCCTCAGCCTTCAGAATGTTGGGAATATAGGTACATACTACCATGTCCAACAAAGTCCAACAAGGTCTCTTTTTCTTTCCTTTCCTTTCCTTTCCTTTCCTTTCCTTTCCTTTCCTTTCCTTTCCTTTCCTTTCCTTTCCTTCCTTTCCTTTCCTTTCCTTTCCTTTCCTTTCCTTTCCTTTCCTTTCCTTTCCTTTCCTCTCCTCTCCTCTCCTCTCCTCTCCTCTGCTCTCCTTTCCTTTCCTTCCTTCCTATTTCTTTTCTTTCCTCTTTTTTTTTCCTCGCTCTCTCCCTGGTGTTTCTTTTATATGTAATATACTTAACAGTTAATACAGGGAATTGAAAATAGCCAGGCTTGGATTTAGCATTATTGCTTGGTACTGTATCTCTCAGTTCTTTAAGATAAATAATATTATATACCTTGAAACTACTACACATAGTGGGAGTGGTGGTGGCTCACATCTGCACTATCCACTACTTGGGAGATGGAGACAGGAGGGTCAGGAGGATCCCAAGTTCATAGCCAGCCTGGACAAGTTAGAAACACTAACTCAAAAACTGAAGCCGAAAATATAAATAAACAGCAAAATAAAAGATAGATATAGGAAATAAGGTGGTAGATCTTTTGCAAAAGAGGGAGGGACCAAGAGATAAAGTGAGGAAGGGAGAAAGTGATGAAAAAAGAATTAAGATGTGTTACAAATATGTACCAGATCCCCAGGAAGAATGTAATTACTCTGTACTGCAAATGTGTACTAATAACAAAATAAAAATTGACACAAAAAAGAATAAAAATAAAAAGATCTGAGATGTTCTAGCATATCCTTGGGTTCCAACCCTGAGTATAAAAAACAAAACAAAAAACCAGAAGCACAAAATTGCTACATATAAATATTATTCCCATCAAAGAAGGACAATTAATTCTTGGAATTTTTTTCCTAGAAATTAACATGTTTGGAGACAACTAAAAATCATGGTTGTGCATGAGAAAAGCCAGAGCACACCAGGTAATTAGAGTGATCCCAGTAATAATTGTCATTGCATTTGATATGGACATAGAATGAGGCAAGTGCAAATATACACAACCACTTTTAACCATTCTCTTTGAGGTCTGTGTCTCCCTGAGGGACACAAATTCCCTTTTGGAGTTGATTTTGGTCATTTGCTTTCCCAAAATCCTACACGAAGGACTGGCTTCCTATGCTTCTTGTCAGCCCTGGAGCAATGCCAATGAAAACAAAATGAGATGCTTTCATTTTAATTCCACACAGAAAAAAACCTTATTAATTTAACTACAAATGAATAATTTCCTTCTCCCTACCTTAATTAATTTTGAATTCTGCAGCTATGCTTAACAAGCAGCATACATCAAAGTGGTTTTTAGTTTCAAATGTGGATAGGAAGAAGTACCCTTCAGTGCTGTGAAATGTACATAGACATAAACTTCAATCCTTCCTACTCCATTATGTTTGCTAAAATATGATCTCAGTTACAAGGTCCTCCTTGTAGTGCTTAGTATATTCATTAATTTGAAGCAGATATTTGAGGATACAACTTTAAATGAATAAAAATGAAGTCTAACAATTATAATGACCTGTAACTGGGCTATATTTTAATCTTTAGCTATCCAGCAAATACATAAATAAACATAAATAAGAGAGTTGCTAGCCATAGAAACCTTGTCAAACACTGTTTTGTATAATACTTTCAGTTTTATTTGTATTGATAAATTTTTGCCCAACAGTAGCAATCTTTACAATAGAATCTATCATATTGGTAGCAAAGATGCCATCTCTCTTAACACTTTTTCATTTTAATCTCCATGTATGAGCTGTTTCCTCTAACCTCACTTGGCTGAAAGATTTCAGTGTCGCTCATGCCCAATGCCCCAGCGAATCAGGTGTATTTTGATAAACATAGCAAAGATTTTTACAGCTTGAGGACAATCAGAAAAATATAACTGCAGATTATGACAGCTCTGACACTGGAATGAACAGAAATGTGGCAGCTTTGTTCTTGTTCCAAGAACACAAATATTTAAAATAAAAAGTTCTATTAGAAGAGTTAGTTTTATAAAGCCAGCATGTTAGTGAAACTGCTACTCAAAGTTGGGGTGAATGTCTTTCCAAACTACATGCCAGTCTTAAATGAACCCACGAGAATATAAGAAGTTCAGTCTGTAGTGGTTTTTTCCTTTTTAGTTTTCCTTTGTTTTACATTAGAACTTTCAAAGTAGAATCACTTATAAAATTGCCAGTTGGAAAGTAGGTACTGGTGGGCCACAAAGAAGAAGAAAATACAGTTTTGATCTTTTACAAACACAGAGTTTCTATGGTAATTTAAATTGAGATTTGAGTGTAGTTTCAAGAAAAAAAGATCATTGATCTATTTTTAACACCAAATAGAGCAAACTATTGACCACACTTAGCATTAAGAGTCAGGCCCCTGAGCAACGTGATTCCTAAGCACAGGGTGAACACCCCAAGAAGATGATGCTCTGGATGGATTTCAGCCCATTCTTTGCCAGCACTGGGCCCACACCTAGGTGTGAGGTAGAAACTGCACTCTAAGTCAGAGTACTCCTGGCCACTCTCCAGCAGCATGGTACTCTGCAGGCAGTGGTTCATGGTGCGGTCACTAAGGCGAGGCTCTGGAAATGCCAGCCTTGGCACCAGGGTCCTTTATCTTTGTTGGTTTTTTTTTTAAACACAGATTATCTATTTGATATTTAAGAGTTGACATATATTGACTGAAGCCTATCTCCTAAAAGGACAGTAGCAATTACTTAATGAAATTACTTAATTACTTAAATGAAAAACAAGAAATTTGTTCTTTAACTGTGCAGTGATTTTTATACATACATTGCGGAATGAAATGTCCACACGATACTATTCTTAGTAGTAACATTTAGGAATAAAGCATATGATTATGTTTACTGGACAGTAGTGTAAATGAGTAAGGATCATCTAGGGTTCAAGAGCCCTGAGTCAGTTTTCCCAGATTTGAATACCAATTTTTCCAGTTACAGTGTGACATTGTCTGTCTCTGGGTCTCAGTTTCTTTTATTTCTAATGTGGATATAATGGGCTTTTTTCAAGGATTAAGTGAAGTGTCATTAGAAAGCACATGGAAGATTGCTATCAACACAGATGGAGTACTCAATTAATATTAGGCATTGTGTATTTAGTTAGAAGTTGAATGACATGATTTCTAACACTATCTTGATTCTAATTCATGTCCTAAAGGAAATAAGCTTCTAATGACACTTGCTAATGTCTTTCCACAGTCCCTTTACTTAGAGTTAGAGATAGGAGGAAAGGTAGAATTTACACGGAAGGGTAAAACTGCATAATTTTTCATCTCCTATTTTTCATCTTATTAGCAAGCAAAAAATGCTAACTGATGTCTTGATGCTGATGGAATAATGAAGTTATGTAAGTTGAATGACTGGCAAAGTAACTTGTAGATTTCATTTTCTTTTAAACAGTAGTGTCAAAAGGGCATGTATTAGCCTAAAGGGAGTGAAACTTGTAGTATTAAAGGGATATTGAAAGGGTTGTTACTCAAACTTTTATATAGAACGTACAATGCTTAGAGAAATGATATGTTTCTGGATAGTCATATTATTTTGATGTCAATCATATTTTACATTTTCTTAGAAACTTCATAAGCTTCCTATTGCATGTGAAAAAGAGTGACTGTAGTTATTGATTTTATAGGAATAGTGAGAAGTAAAAATTATAGTGTAAAGGAAGTGCAACTTTTGGAAAGCCCCCTTGGGACTTGTTATATATTTCTTTGTGGGCATCGGTTATATAGGTATCCACATATTTCTTTCCTTGTATTCTCTGGTGTTGACCTCATTGTGTTAAGAACATTGTGGCTTCTGTACTAGAAGCGATGTTGCCTGCTTAATCGGGAGCCGTAGTTTGTCCACAACTGCTGAGCTCTTTAGACTGGGTCCTGAGTTGCCTCTATAAATAGTGTCCTGGTACATTTGTTCCAGCCCAGATTGTGAGCCCAAAGCTAGGAACCAGCCTCATGTTGTCTGAGCTGTCATTTGCCACAGCCTTGATAAATCTTTACTTTTAACTACCATAAAAATAAACGCCCCAAACCTAACAGGCAACATAAGGTATGTTTATACTCAAGGTCAGAAGGATAAAACCAGTTCAGTGTGAAAAAGTCATAGTGAAAAACTCCTTTAACGGGAGATCTCTGGAGACTGTTCAGTGAGAACTCTTGGAACGAAAGTGCCTCGGGAGTGAATGGAATCAAAAAACACTGTGATGAGGCTACCTTAACCTCAAAAGATATGAAAAGTACAGGAAGCAATTCTGCAAGTCCTGACATTGTGATTGAGGAAAAATAAAATAATTACATTTATAGGAATTGTAGTGGGCTGGAGATGTAACTCAGCAGCACAATGCCTGCCTGGCAAGCACAAGATCCTGAGTTCAATTCCCAGTACAAAAAAGAAAAAAAAAAAAAAAGAAATCGTGGTATCCTTATTCTAGATTATCTCTGTAAATTCCCAAGGTGCTTCAGACAGATTTTCCCACCAGGCCTAAGAACTGTGCTCCTTTACTTCAATAAGACATAACTTAGATTCACTTACCCTGTTGTTCCCTTCCAGGCAACCTAGACTTTCAGGGAATACAGAGAGCCAGGTTGGGCCCTCTGCTACCTCCCCTTATTTGATCTTCTTTCTGAACATCAGGCTTCCTCCCAATCTCTAAGGAGCTAGAACCCTGCTGCCTTCACCTTGCCCACTGAAACTCCACTGCTCAGGTACCCAGGAGAACAGCCTCCACCAGACGTGTGTCACATTCCTCATCTCTTGCTTCTTTTCCTTAGTGCAATACCAGCTCAGCCACATAAATAAAATCACTCATTTTTGTTTCATTCTCTTCCCTCAGAACATTTAGATTTTACTTGTCTCTGACAAGATATGAGCTAGTTCATGAAGACAGTTTTTTTCCCTCAGATAAACTTGACCGCTAAATATAAAATTCAGTATTATATCATCCACTAATCTTCCAAATTAGAGAAGTTTGTTCTTTTAAGGGTGGGCAAATTGTGTAAAATACATTTATGTATCACTTACACACAGCACTTGCAAAACATGTATTTTCAGGTGATCTCGTTGGGGGAATATCACAGTGTGTACTTCAAAAAACTAAAATGACTACCACACCACTAGATGACCACCATCATCTGTATGTGGCCCATTTGGTTACTTTCTCATTGCTGACACAATACATGACACTCACAATTTAAGGAGGTTTCAGTCAGTTGTCAGCTGGCTCCAAGATAGGGTGCTATGGCAAAGGGACATTACAGGTGAGAAATAGTTCATGGCATGGCAGGTGGAAGCAGAGAGAGATTAAAGGAGGGAGGTTGACCCATCCAAGCTGTGCCCCCAGTGACCCTGCTCTTCCAAGTAGGCATCATCTCCCCACATCACATTTATCTATAAGCCCATCAGTGGTCTAATACACTGAGGAGTGTCATGCCCCCATGATCTAGTCACCTCCCAAAGCTCCACCTATGAATGTATGAGGCTCTAGGAAGACATCTAGATATAAGCTATAACACCATCACTGACAAAAATGTCATTCATTATGCATTACATGGTTTCAATTTGTATAGTGCTCACTAGAAGTCTATTGTGTTAAAGGCTCAGTCTCCAGTGGGAAGATACTGGGAAGTACTATGGACATTTAAGAGGTGGGACCTTAGGTCATTGGGGGTGTTCTCTTAGAGAATATTGTGGGACCCTGAAATCTCTGTCTCTTCCTTCTTAACTCAACATGTGAACAGTTTGCTTTGCCACACCCTCCCACAATGATGTGTTATCCTCATTAGGTGTGCAGATCAATGGAGTCACTCAGTCTTGGACTTGAACCTCCAGAACTCATCTCTTCACTCTATAAGTGGCAGGTCTTGAGTAGTTCCTTATAGTAATATAAAGTTAAATAATACAGCCATCTATAAGTTCAACATGATGGAAGCTTGTTTCTTGCTCATGTAAAACAGAAAATAGATTTTTCTAATTGATGAGCAGCACCAAGTGAGGATTCAAGTCCCCAATCTTCTTCCATCTTTTCCCTTCCAACTATGTTAAGGGAAGGAGCATGGGGGAGCATGTGAAAGGTTTCTGAGGCCCAGGCTCCCATCTCATTGGCTAGAAACCATCATGTCACCATATCTAACTGCAATTTAAGTATAGACAGATGTGTGTCCACAACCCAATCCCACAACCATGTCCTCTTATTCTTTAATGGGAAGGAAAACTTCTGTCTCTCTTAATGAATCAGCACATTTCATTTTGTGATTTAGAACTAAATGCCTACATGTGTACTGTGTTTTGCCTTCATTCAAATCTAAGTTTAGTGTTCAATTGATACAACTATTCTTAATGTAGATTTTCAAAAACAACTATCTGTCATTTTCATTACGTGAATTGTTATATTGTCTGTGCTTTAATTGTCCTACTACCCATGTACCTTCTGTTGTAACTGAACTAAAAATCCTTCTGGAAATCAGTGGGGATAAAAAGGATGAATATAAATTTAAAACTTTTCAAGTGTGGAAAAATTTTATAAAGCTTTTCTGTAAACATGATGCTGTTTGATCCCCTCACCAGGCTGAAATATATTGCATTTCTTTAGGCATTTTTATTTCCTGATTACACACAAGGACATAAAGATCAATTTGTGTCCCTGTGGGACAGAGCCAGGATTCAAAAGTAGATTGTCAATTTTTCAGCACATTGATTGGTGCAACTATCACTGGCCACAAGACAATGTTCCTTTCTTTTTAAATTTAAATCTTTATTTTTTATTAGTACGTGATGACAGTTCATGCAGTTTACAGTGATCTTGAGAAGTGGTTACATATGCATACCATAGCTTGGTTCTTTTCTTTTCTTTTCTTTTCTTTTTTTCTTTTCTTTTCTTTTCTTCTTTTCTTTTCTTTTCTTTTCTCTTTTTTTCTTTTCTTTTATTTTTTTGGTACCGGAGATTGAACTCACAACCTCGCGCTTGCCAGGCAGGCACTTAAGCCACTAAGCTAAATCCCAGGCCCCATTTCTTTTATTTAAAAAAAAATCTCTTCTTATTTCTTCCCTCTCCCTCATTCTTTCTCCAATTACCCTATCCTATTTTTCATTTTTGTTCACATTATTAATGTTAGCTCATGTTATAGCATATAATGTTTCCATTAAATTAAGTTATTAGGTTCTTGTACATGGCAAATTTTTATCCTACTTGTTTTCCCTTTCCCTTTTGCTCACCCCTCACATTTTTCCTATTGCAGGAGATTCGTCTCCTTGTCCACTACTGTCTTGTACTATTCTCTTTGTTTGTATTTCATCTCACTAAAATGAGAGAGACCATATGATATTTAAGCATGTGTGTCTGATTTATTTCACTCAACATTGTATTTTGTAGGTGCATCTGTTTTTCTATAAAGTCTTGTCTCATTCTTTATAGAAAAGTAGTGTTTCATTATATATAAATACTATTTTCTTTGTCCAGTCATCTGTTTTAGCTACACAGGCAGTTTCCAGAATTCAGCTATTATGAATTGATCTGCTGTAAAAATTGTTAGACATGTATTATATTGCTGTAGTATGATGTCTTAAGTTCTTTGGGGACTATACTTAACAGGAGGATTTCTGGGTTGTATGGATTTTTTTTTTTTGGTACTGGGAATTGAACTCACAAATTTATGATGCTGAGCTAAATCCCCAGCCCTGTATGAAATTTCTAATTTCAGTTCTTTGGCTCATATACCTGCTTAAAGCAACCTTCTTTTAGGGTGCTGTTCTAAGGAAGAATAATCAAATAAGATAGACTTTATTAACAACACAAGCATGTTGTGTTCTGCTAACTTGGAGTTAAAACATAATTATCAAATAATCAACAACTATTGTAATAAAATCAAAGCAGGAAAACCATTGACGATAAGAATATGGGAATAACTTATTTTGTTTCCTTTCTAAAACCATCTTAATAGAGATGTATGAGAAAGTAAACAAGTAAACCTGAATTTATAGCTCTATTATATGATACAATATAGATTTACTAGGCTTAATCAATTCACCACCTGCTAAATCGGCCAATAGGTCAGCACATCCTCAGCAGTTCCCTTAATGGAATCGGAACACATGTATTTGATGGCAACAGAAAATTGACAGAGCTCTGCAGGAAATGAAAGTAATAGTGTAAGGGCAAATCTGATATCACTGCAGCTGGCACAATTGAAATTGGCTAGGGAATTCTTTGGTTCTGGTGTTTGACTTCTTAAATTTTATGGGTGATAATAAAAAGTGGTGTCACCACCAAAATTCAAGAAAGTGAAATTGCATGTCAGTACAAACAAAAACTGTGTCCTCTGAAGTGCTGCTTTCAGCATTCTGGAGGACAAGTGCTGAACTATGTGACAAGTTCTAACAGCTATGTGTCTTTTCCAATTTCTCTGTGTACTTCTGTAACAGATGCTTACAAATAAAATTCTGCATCAGAGGAGGTGATGATGAATAGTTTTGGTAAGCAAATGTTTTAATCTTGAGCTTTGGCCATGACTGGATCAGAAAGAACCTTGTAAATGTGGAAAAGAAAGCAAATGCTGCCACTGTTGTTTATGAAAAATGCACCTTTGCTAGACCTATAGACCAAGGGTACAGCTACTTTTTAAAATTTGCTGAGGAACAAAGAGAAGAAGTGAAGAAAACACAAAATGAATGAACTGAGTTATACCATTTTTTATTGTCACATTTGTCATGTCTTACCAATTATAGTGTATCAATGATAGAAAAAAGTGCTACTAGTTATTTCTAGAAGTAGGAAGACTCCAAATTGTCCCATGATGATTTTTATTTTCCTCAAGGCTCTGCCTCACACTAGCTCAGGGGCAAATCCTGACCAAGTACCAGCCATATTTCAGGCACTCAGTAGACACATGTAATCAGTGGCTATCATACTGGACTGAAGAGAATGTAAAATATTGTCATCAAGGAGGAAAGTTCTGCTGTACTTGCAGCTTCAGAACATTCTTCCTCATGCTTTCCTACTACTTGTTCTGCTTGCTTGCTTCAGGTCACATTTACATGGCCAAAGAGCTATTCTTAGCTCTTCAAATCCCTGGAAATGTAGCAG
Organism: Dolichotis patagonum; assembly: GCA_004027295.1. Classification (NCBI taxonomy): domain Eukaryota; kingdom Metazoa; phylum Chordata; class Mammalia; order Rodentia; family Caviidae; genus Dolichotis; species Dolichotis patagonum. Next base: position 13,457 of record PVJX010011420.1, on the reverse strand, counting down.
ACAATTTATGCTTGGGAATTTGTAGGCAAAATTGATTCTTGACCCAGAGATAACTAAAAATATTTTCCCTCAATCTAGTCTAAGAACTATTTTTATGTGCATTTGGGGCTTTCCCATGGGTATCCAGCATGGGTGGGGAGAAGCAGTCAACCCAGCCCCCATGTGCATCCTGGTTGCAACTGGGACAGACAATGAGAGCCAGAAGAACTATCCAGCCATGCCTTGGAGAAGCCACAAGTGTCTAGATAAGTTCCTCCTGGTGAATATGGGTTAGGAGAAAGCCAGGTGCCTAACCCACCTCCTACACTGAGGATGAGTGGCCAACCTGGAAAGCACCTGGGACCCCCACAACCCGCTCATCCAGAGGAACCCAGGAAAATGTCAAAGCAAAAGAGAAAAAGGTGATCTTTGGCCTCCAGCTCAAACAGAACAGGTCTAGGAGACTTAGACATGGAAGAAAACACAAGTTGCACACCTGAAATTTCTGGGATGATGCCAACCGAAGTAAAAAAACTACTACATGTGGCTGTAAAGGAAATCAGATTATAAATATATCTCAGGTAAGAGAAGAAGTCACAAACATAATAAAAGGGTTTCTGAGCATATCTAAAGAAGACATAGATAGAAAAAAAGAGGAGCATAGGAGAATGAGGGAAACCTTGAATGAACAATACAGAGAATTGGAGTACATGAAACAGACTCAAAGAGATATGCAGGAAATTAAAAGGTCCACTGAAATCTTGCAAAACTGTTTGAATCAAAGTGAAGATAAGACTTTCAGATCTTGAAGACAGGATGGTAGCTGGTGATTGTGAAAGGAAAGATCTCTTAAAAATAACAAGGAATCAGGAAACAACAATTCAATAGCTTGGTGGAAGGACTTGGCAGAGAAGAAGGTACTCCACTCATGGCAGTCAGGAAGCAGAGAGAAAAGGAAGGAGTTAGACATTAGAATACACCCTTCTATGTCACACACTCATGACTCACCTCTTCTGACAGGCTCATCCTTCTAACAACACATTCAGCTGCTGAACTCATCAATGAATGGATTCAAAGATGAGTGTAATACCCCATGATCCAATCACTTTCCACACACATGGGAAGTGTGGAGAACATTTTAGATTTAAACCATAACATTTGGCCCATAACATTCCCCAAACACTTATGTTCATCTCATCTTGAAAAATGCAATTAGTCCATCTCTGAGACTCACCAGTCTTAACTAAATTCCAGCATTAATTAAAAATCCAAGTTCAAAGACTCCTTTGAGACCCAAGGCAAAGTTTTAGCTGTGACCTCTTGCAAAAATTAAAAAAAGAGAGAGGCACACCAGGGTGGCTTATATGTGGGCCTCTCCTGCGACTCTGCCTTCTCCACAGAACACCTCACAGCACCGGGAACTCGGGCTAGAGGTACTCCAGGGACAGCCTAGATGTGGGCCTCTCCCAGGACTCTGCCTTCTCCCCAGATGACCTTTCTGGACCAGGGAACTCCAGCCAGAGCTACCACCCTTTACCTCAGAACCTTGGACTACAGTGGATTAACTGTGCTAGGTTAGAGGGCATTCAGTGACTGCCTCACCCAAAGGGAAGATCTCGACAAGTTTCAGTCAATATGGTGAGTATGCTCCTAAAATAGAGGTGTACAGTAGCTAAAGAGGGCCAGTAGTAAAGCTCCCTCCAACTAACTGGAAGACCTTGGTGAGTCTGACAAGGATGTGGGTGACTCCTTCCTGCACACAGAAAACATCAGGCAGAGTGAGGAGTGTGCCAATAAGAACTCCCCCAACTTGGAGAAAATCAAAAGGGCTTAGGAGACACACAAACACTCCATAGGGACACAGTAGGGCCTCAGCCAACACAAACATTATAGACAGAGAGATTTGGTGACCTGAAGATAAAGTAATAGCGGGAAATAAAAGTTGACCTACATCAATATTACTAGGCTTGACAGCCCAAGAGGAATATAGAACTCACCCAATAGGCCCTGAAGCAGGAATTCAGGTGACTGGCCCACCTATTCATTGTGGGACCCAGCAATCAGACAAACATAAACCTTACATTAGGACCTCAAGATACATACTACCAACAACTGACACTAGTGGGATTGAAGGACCAACTATTAACTTGAAAGGGGAAAATGGCAAAATGAAAAAGCAAAATGCAATCTCAAACATCTAGTCCACCAGAAGCAAGTACAGGAGACATTGAAATAGAAGACTTCAAAAATAACACACCAGAAATCTCTGAAAAGATAGTTAGTGAAACAAAAAAACAACTTCATGAAGCTATAGAGGAAATCAAATTAGAAGTACTCTCCCATGTAAAGACAGAAATAACAACCTTAGTAAAGGAGTTGCTGAGCACAGCTAAAGAATAAATAGAGAAAAAAAGTACAGGAGCATGGGAAACTGATTGAAGCCTTGACTGAACAATATAGAAAACAAGCAGAATTCATGAAACAAACTCAAAGAGACATCCAAGAAACAAAAAAGTTCAATTCAAAGCATGCAAAACCATTTAAATGAAGCTGAGGGATAGGATTTCAGACCTTGAGGACAGGATTGCAATCATGAAAGGATAGAACTTCTAAAAACTACAAAGCAACATGAAGTGATAATCCAGAAACTTCAAGATGATGCCAAGAGAAAAAAATATTAGATTAACAGGTATCAGTGAAGAGGCAGGGGTCAATGCAAATGACATAACAAAAATATTCACAGAAGTAACAGAAGAAAATTTCTCAAATATGGGGAAAAAATCTGATATGTAGATAAGTGAGGCATATAGAATGCCAAACAGTCACAACCAAAATAAATCTACACCCAGACATATAATAACTAGGGTCTCAGACATACAGCATAAAAACAGAATACTAAAAGCAGTTAGAGAAAAGACACAACTCACCTATCAAGGAAAGCCCATTGGAATCACAGCAGACTTTTCAGCACAAACCCTGAAGTCAAGATGATCATGGAAGCAGGTATTTCAAGCCCTGAAAGAAAACAACTTTCAACCCAGACTGATGTACCCAGCAAAACTTTCATTCAGATTTAATGGAGAAACAAGATACTTCCATGACAAAGAACAACTGAAGAAATTCATGTCCACCAAGCCAACCCTAGAAAAAGGATTGAAAGACACACTAGATAGAGATAAAATTGACCACAATGCCCAGAACAACAACAGAAAGAAACCACCAGGTAGCACAAGAAATTAGACAAGAGGGAAAAGCAGAAAGCAAACAACTGGAATATAACAAGGCAAAGTCGAGCCAGTACATATCAGTGATATGCATAAATGTAACTGGCCTCAATTCACCTATCAAAAAAATAAGTTGACAGAATGGATCAAGAAACAGGATACCACAATATGCTGTATACAAGAAACACATCTGACCCAAAAGGAAATTCATAGATTATAAGGCAAAGGGTGGAAAACAGTATTCCATGCAACAGGAACCCAGAAAAAAGCAGGGGTAACTGTTCTATTTGCAGACAATGTGAACTTCAAACCTAAAATGATTAAAAGAGATAAAGAAGATCACTACATACTTGTAAGTGGAAAAATTCAAGAGGAAGAGCTAACAATTATAAATATATATGCACCAAACACAGGAGCACCCAACTATGTAAGACACATACTAATAGACATGAAAACTCAAATACAGAAGAACACAATTATAACAGGGGACCTAAATAGCCCACTGTCACAAAGAGATCAATTAGACAAAAATTCAGCAAAGAAATAATAGAACTAAATCACACCTGTGAACAATTGGACTTAGTAAATGTTTACAGTGTTTTTCACCCAACCACATCAGAACACACATTCTTCTCAGCTGTGCATGGGACATTCTCCAAAATAGACCATATATTATCCCATAAAACATTCTTAAGTAAATGCAAGGGTATTGAAATTATCCCATGCATACTATCTGACCATAGTGCACTGAAATTGGATTTTAATGGAAAAAAATTGCAAAACCTGCATGTATACATGGAAATTAAAGAAGAACCTTTTGAAAAATTGGTGGGATAGAGATGAAATTAAAGAAAAAATTAAAAGTACCTATAATTCAATGAAAATGCAGAAACAACATACTATAATCTGTGGGATGCAATGAAAACAGTCTTAAGAGGGAAATATATAGCAATAAATTGTCATATCAAGAAAACAGAAGGAGCACAAATAAGCAATCTAATGCTTCATCTCAAGCTTCTAGGAAAAGAAGAGCAAGTTAAACCCAAAGCTCATAGAAGAGAGGAAATTGTAAAAATTACAGCAGAAATCAATGCAATTGAAACTAAAAAACAATACAAAGAATTAATGAATCAAAAAGCTGGTTTTTGAAGAAAATGAACAAAACTGGCAAACCTCTAACTAACCTCATAAAGAAAAAGAAAGAGCAACCCAAATTCATGCAATAAGGACTGAAAAGGGGGAAATTACTACAGATCCCATGGAAATTCAAAAGATCATGAACACCTACTTTGAAAATCTCTACTCATGTAGCGTGTAAAACACAGAGGAAATGGACAGTTTCTAGAAACATATGAGCTACCAAAGCTCAACCAAGAAGATATAGCAATTTTGAATAACCCAATATCAGTTATTGAAATTGAAAATGTAATAAAAACTTACCAACAAAGAAAAGCCCAGCTCCTGATGGATTCATGGTTGAATTCTACAAGAAATTTAGAGATTTGATGACAATACTTCTTAAGCTCGTCAATGAAATTGAAAAGAAAGCAATCCTCCCTAAATCATTCCTAGAGGCAAGTATTATTCTGATACCAAAAAAAAAGAGAAAGACCCAACCCAAAAGGAGAACTATAGGCCAAGCTCACTAATAAACACTGATGCAAAGATTCTCAATAAAATACTGGCAAATAAATGCATCAAATCATCAAGAAGCTTATACATCATGACCAAGTGGGGTTCATTCCAGCAATGCAGGGATGGTTTAACATTCACAAATCAATAAATGTGATACACCACATCAATAGAGCCAAAAACAAAAACCACATGGTCATCTCAATAGATGCAGAAAAAGCTTTCCATAAAGTCAAACACATGCTCATGATAAAAACCCTTCAGAAACTCGGAACACACAATGTCCACCTCAATCTTATAAATCTCATCTATGACAAATCACCAGAAAACATTATACTAAATGGACAAAAACTGAAAGCTTTCACTTTAAAATCAGGAAAAAGACAAGGATGCCCCTATCACCACTCCTACTCAATACAATTCTGGCAACACTAGCCAGGGCAATCAGACAAGAGAGAGAAATAAAGATAGGAAAGCAAGAATTTAAATTATCACTATTTGCAGATGACATGATACTCTATACAGAAGACCCAGAAAACTCCATTAAAATCCTACTAGAGCTAATCAACAAATTCAGCAGTGTAACTGGCTACAAAGTCAATGCTAAAAAATCAATAGCATTCCAGTAAACAAATAAAAACTTCACCGAGAGAGAAATTATGGAAATATTGCCCTTCATAATAGCATCTAAAAAAATGAAATACATAGGAATCGAATTAACTAAGAATGTGAAAGACTTATGTGCTGAAAATTATGCTATTCTAGTAAAGGAAATCAAAGAGGATATTAGAATATGGAAGGATATTCCTTGCTCTTGGCTAGGAAGAGCCAACATTGTGAAAATGGCCATACTCCCAAAACTGTTACACAGATTTAATGCAATCCCAATCAAAATACCATTGACATACCTCACAGATCTAGAGAAAACTCTCCTAAAATTCATTTGGAAACAGAAGAAACCTAGAATAGCAAAGGCAATTCTGGATAACACAAGCAAGGCAGGAGGCATCTCAATTCCTGACTTGAAAGTATAATACAAAGCCACAGTGATAAAATCAGCATGGTACTGGCAAAGAAACAGACCTGAGGATCAATGGAACAGATTAGAATATGCAAGCACAACTACAAAGACACTTAGCCACATGATATTTGACAAAGGGTCTAAGCATGTTCACTGGAAAAAGGATAGCCTCTTTGATAAATGGTGCTGAAAAAATTGGCTCTCCACATGCTGAAGACTGAAACTAGATCCATGCCTATCACCATGCACACAACTAAAGTCTAAATGGATCAAAGATCTAAATATTAAAACAGAAACACTAAATATACTGTTAAACAAGTTAGGTAGAAGTCTTGGAGACTTAGGGGTAGACAGAGAATTCATGAACAAAATGCAAACTGCGTGGGAAGCATTTCAAAGAATCAACAGCTGGGATCTCATATTATTGAAAAGTTTCTGCACTTCAAAAGAAATCACCATCAGAGTGAAAAGAAAACCCACAGAATGGTAAAGAATTTTAGCCAGCAACCTCTCAGACAAAGGACTTATATCAAGAACATATAAAAAATTGAAAAACGTTAAGCCACCAATTCAAAGACCCTCTCCAAAAATGGGCATCTGAGATGAACACATAGTTCTCAGATGAAGATATACAAATTCCAAATAAATACATGTAGAAATGTTCACTATCACTGGTCATTCAAGAAATGCAAATTAAAACAGCATTGAGATTTCATCTCACTCCAGAAAGAATAGCTGCCATCAAGAAAACAACTGATAACAAATGTTAGCGAGGCTGTGGGGGAAAAGGAACACTGCTCCACTGTTGGTGGGAGTATAGACTGGTGCAAACACTATGGAAATCAGCATGGAGAATTCTCAGAAGACTAGGAGTGGAAGCTCCATTCAACCCAGCTATTCCCCTCCTGGATATTTTCCTAGAAAATCTGAAAAGGTCATATCACAGTGTACCCATGTTCATAGCAGCACAATTTGTAATAGCTAAATGTTTTAAACAACCAAAATGCCCATGGCATTTTCTTTTTCACCCACTACAGAGTGGGTGAAAAAGATGTGGTATTTTTATACAATGGAATATTACTCAGCTGTAAAAAGGATGATCTTGAAGTCTTCATAGGTAAATGGAGACAACTTGAGACTCTCCTCATTAAGTGAAATAAATAAGAATTGTATTTATAAATATCACATTGTGTTGCTAGTGTAAAAAGTAATAAGAACTGTAGAAGTAATAAAACTCAAAATGTGTAAATTGCTATTGTCAAAATGAGAGGAAAAGAAAGTGCTCTAAAGAATATAACTGTATGTATATTTAAGTGTGTAGGATTGATAACCATATTACTAAAATTTTGGGGGTGGGAGTGGAGCAGAACTCTTTGCAGTCTCACTGTTTAAATGTCCACTGTGTGTGCTTTAATTTTGTAACTTAAACAACTATTACTAAGATATCAGTATGTAATTTGTCAACTAATGATTTCTTAGTGTTTATTTTTTTTATTTTGTATTATTGCTTCCCTTTTTTCTGTTTTGCTTTTTTTCCTCTTTAAATAAAATTTTTAAAAAGGAAAAAATTTATGGAAGAAGTTAAGCAGAAAAAAATTTAAAAAGGAATTTTTTACAGATGGAAAGAGGATCAAGAATGGAGGGAGAGGGAAAGAAAAGGAGGAGAAGAAAAAGGAAATAGTATTAAGATATTGCATGTACATGTTAAGACTACCCACAATGAACCTACTCACTATGTGTTGCAAAAACATACAAAATAAAAGTTAATTCTGACATGTTATTGCACATCATTTGCAATGGAAAAATTCCTATTCTAAAAGGGAGAAGTAGGACATAGAAAGAAATAAGAGTAGAGCAAAATAAAGTTAATATTAAACCTGGAACAAAGTAAATATTAAATCTTGTAGCTTTGTGTCCAGCACCTATGGAAAGTTGTGAGATGAACTCTCCAAGTGGCTTGGGTCATTTCATCCCTATGACACTGCCAGTGTAATCTTAATGAACTCAGAACTCTGCAGTATTATTTCTAAAGGCACATCTAACAATTCTGAATTTAATCAGCTGAATTGAAAAGTATACCTTCTATAGATATATGTCTTTATACTAAGTAGTGTTTGTTCATGAACTTCCTTCTATTAAGTTTTAAGATTAAGAGAGAGATGAGAAACTCATTCTACTGTTTTTATTTTACAGACAAGGAAACAAAAATCCAAAATAATGTCCCATAGATTGCCCAGAATGGTCTGATAACTAGTTTTGTCTCTTTTCTCTTACTGAGCATTTCTACACTTTTCTCCAGTCATATTCATTTCTAATTTTTCAAGATTATTTTGCACATTTTTATTCTATACTATTGGACATCATTCCCTCCCCAAACTTGTTATTATGAGTAAAATAGACAAATATTTTTTCTACAATACAGAATTCAATATTTCCAGGACATTTGTTAATTTATTCATTCTTTCTAAGGCCATTTGCTGAATGTCTGTCTCATGGCAACTGAAAACCAATCAACTCAAGCCTTCCCTTGTGGAGATGTATGCTGAAATTAAACTCACAGTTACTTTGTGATTTCTTAGTGCTGTGAGAGTAAAAGAACAGTTGAGGGAGTGTATGTGTCACTCTAGGGAGAGGTGTCTGGGATAGCTCTCTGGAGGACGTGTCTTAGTCATTTCCTTCATCGCTGAGACAAAGTACCTGACATGAGCTGGGGATTTAACTCAGTGGCATAAGCACCTGCCTGGCAAGTGTGAGGTCACTTTGATCTCCAGTAACCAAAAAAAAAATTTTTTTTTTGGTGCGGCATTGGTGGTATAGTGGTGAGCATAGCTGCCTTGCAAAATACCTGACACCCACACTTTAAAGGAGGAGAGGTTTATTTTGGCTCATATTTAAGTCTGTAGTCAGATAACTCCAAGGCAGGATAGCATGGCAAAGGGGAAGGTCAGCAGAGAACTGCTTATTACATGGTAGGTAAAGCAGAGACAGAAGTAGCATGGGGAAGACATAAATCTTTACAAGCAACCCCCAGTGACCTGTCTCCTTTGACCCAACCCTACTTTCAAATATCATGCTACCAGTACAGCCCTCATAAGCCAGTCACCTCCCAAAGGCCCCACCTATGATCTCATGAAGCTTTGGAGGAAGTATCAACCAGATTTCCATCTGAAGGCAAGACATTACTCAAGTAGGTGTAATGGGAGCTGGGCAACAACTTTTCTAAACAGAGAGTGATGTGAGGTTGTGGCCAAGTGAATATGGTGCATTTAGACGTTTATTTGCAGAAGTCAGAGTTCTCTATGTGCAGAGGAGCAAAGACATAAAAAAATGAAGTTGGAGCACCTAGGTGGTCAGGACTTCATGTTAAAGAGACTGAAGGATGGAGGAGGCTATCAGTCTGTCTTAACCATGGAAATGATGTCATAAGAATGATATTTTGGAGATGGCCCTTGTGTCTGTGTTCTCTAACAACAGTTTGAGATTAGAGGTTGGTGTAGTTGGAGTCACAAATAGAAGAGAAAGAGAAGCTAGTTTGAAGACTGGTGCTAAGATCTGCCTGTGCAGAAGAGGCCAGTAACAGATTCACGTATCAAGAACCTGACGGTTGGGAATGCACATCAGATACAAAGGTTGGTGTAGTTGGAGTCACAAATAGAAGAGAAAGAGAAGCTAGTTTGAAGACTGGTGCTAAGATCTGCCTGTGTAGAAGAGGCCAGTAACAGATTCACGTATCAAGAACCTGACGGTTGGGAATGCACATCAGATACAAACGTGTATAGACTTAGGGAACTCAGAGGAGGAACTGGTAATGTTTTTCCTTGAAGTTTTTAAAAAATATTGAGCCTATAGAAGAGACAAAAGTCGAAAGACAAGTACAATGAACTCTTTCATCTAGATTCAATGATTTTTATCTCTGTTACTCAAACACAAGTTTCAGGTATCATAATATTTTATTCCTAATTATCTCAGTATATATCACCTTTGAATAAGTACATTCTTCTAGGTTCTTTTAATGTATTTCTAACAAATTTTTATTCCTCTTCACTTGCTGGCACAAAATAATGTGACTACCCAAGACCTGGAGCCAGCCGTTTCTCCAGGGATTCCCATGTATTGCTTATTGTAGAATAATAGTAATTAGAAAAATATAACCTGAATTATAGCATGCTTATTGCTTCTGTACTCTCTCAGTTGACAGAGCAAAAATATATCTACACCTATCTAGACCAATGTCTATATGTCATTGATCAATCTAAAGATATTTTTGAATTTATATTAATACCTACAATTAAATTCTGACATCATAAAGTTACTTCTAGTCTCTGTCATTCTACACCTATATCATTTGTGTTTTCTCTGACATTTGAATCTTTGTTCTAGCAACATCAATATATTTGCTACCAACCTGCACTCAATAATACATAACAACTGGTTTCAAAATTACTACATTAACAGCCTACTTAAACAGTCAAATTCAAAATTTATTTGCAGTTCTTTTGATCTTTACATCATATTGCATTGAGTGTACATATATCAGAAAACAGGGTTTATTGATTATTAAAAATATTTTATCATATGATTGTGTTATTGATTTGTTACATGATTGAGCTAGTGGATACTACATTTTACAATTTGAAAATATCCTTGTTTTGATTGCATTTTGTTGACTGTAGAGAATACCTTTATAATTCAAAAGTCAGCTATATTAAAAAAAACTCAGTATAATTCTGCCTATTTGTCCCCTTCCTTCCATTCTGCATGTGTAATTGTTTTTATTAGCTTTGGAAAAATTTTCCCCATTTGTTCTTTTTTATTTATTACATAATACATCTGTGTCTATGTATATTTTCTCTTTCTCAGATAAAAGGGAGCATACTTGCATTCTGTATTACATATAATTTTATTCACATAACAGTATTTACATCAGCTTGCAGAGACTATCATGATTTGTTTAACAGATATATTATGCTTCCTTGTTTGAATATATCATGAGTGAACCTGTAGATTGTGTTTTCACCATAACTTTTAATTTTAAAAATATTTAAAGAAATGTGAGATAAAGATGATTTTTGCAAAATAATAAATTGATATTTAATTGATTTGAGTTGCCTATATGGGATGTCCATACTGGGATATCTACTAGGTAAATAGATACAAAGTTTATACTTAGAAGAGAGGTTTAAAGATACTACTTCAGTGTTCTCAGCAATTAGATCATGTTTGAAGGCATGAAATTGGGCCATATAAATTAGAGTATTTGAGGTGAGAAGAGGTGCTATGGGAGAAGGCTATTTTTTATTTTTAAATTTTATTTAAAGAGAAAAAAAAACCCAAACAAAACAGAATAATGGTAGTAACAATACAGAATTCCAAGGAAAAAAGGAAAAGAACAAAAAAACCACTAAGAAATCATTACTTGATAAATTACATATTGACATCTTTGAAATAGTTGTTCAGATTATAAAATTAAAAGATGCTAAGTAGACATTCAAACAGTGAGACTGTTAACAGTTCTGCTCCACGATCTGACAAAAACAATAATATAGTCATCCATTTTACACACTTAAAGACACATGCAATTATATCAAAAGGGTAAAATTAAACACAACAAAACAGAACAAAGTGGATCACAAGAAAGCAATGTAAGAGACATAAATTTCAAAGCTAGACAATTGGAGATATTCACTATCTATGATATTGACTCTTGTTTTCATCCAAATAGTTGTCCATATCTTCACATACAGGGAATTCACATGAAACAACATAGTATGGAACTGATCGGAACAGGACAAAGAAGGCATTTCTGGTCTTCAAGACCAGACAATAGGGAAGCCAAGAATAACTGTCATAGTGTCTCTCATTCTCTTCAAAACAGCTGTCCATAACTTCATGTATGTTGAACGTAAAACAAAACAATCTAAAATCACTTTGAACAAAGAATAATATTATTGCTAGATTTTACATCATGACATTACAAAATCAGCAATGGGTACTGTAGTGTCTCTTTTTCTTCAAAGTAGTTGTTCATTTCATCATGCATTATATAATTGGTTTTCAAAAACTGTTTATAAGTTCTACACCTGCATGAGTCTCTACATGTATATCTATCCTTTCTGTATTAGAGGGAAAAACAAAACAAAGCAATATAAAACAAAACAATTCCTAGAAAAGCATGAAGCAAAAAGATCATATAAAACTGTAATACAAGGTGATCTACAATGGTTACCATGATGTCTCAGCAGTATATAACAACATTAATTAAAAAAAAAAAGCATTGGAGACATTGTAAGACTTCAAAAGTGGGTAATAATCAAACCAGAGTGGGTATCTTAGTGAATCTTGTCATCTTCAGTGTAATTGCCTATACTCTTAGACTTGATACTATCAATCATAACAGATTTGAATAAAATCAGTCAATACAAAATAGCAATCTAACAAACCAGATTCAAATAAGATCAGTCATCATAAGACAGAATAAGTTATACAGGGCTTCAGATTAAGTTGATAGGAAATTAAAGATCATTACCATAATATGTCCTGCTATTTTTGGGATAGCTGACTGTGCTCTCAAATCTAGTGTAAGTAGAAAAACTGGAACATCATATAATCCATCTAAGCAGAGTGGTGAGAATAATGTAGATTTTAAATCTTGTTACCCTATTAACAATATCCTCTGCCTTCCTTTATTAGGTAATTCCTCCCCTTTGACTCCCATAGAGTGCACTGCTTATTTTGGGTCCCATTAACTCCCTCGGTTTTTAGATTGGAGGAGAGCAACCTGCTATTTATCCTAACTGGTTCTGAACCTTCTGACTCCTGGGCTTCATCTTGAGTTGTATTCCTTTATCTATAAAAGTCTCAAGATTTTCCTTTGTTATAGCTGAGTAGTTCTCTACTGCACAAAGGTATCCTATCTTTTCAACCTATCTGCAGGTGCTGGTTGAGTTGCCTCTATTTCTCTCTGGTCCCCTGTCACATAGTGTATTGGTTTCTCATATGTGACTTTCTGTCCATAAACCCTCTTTCAGGTTAATTATGTTACTAATACAGAGCATCTTGATGGACCCTATCTCCTGATCTACTCTGCCTGTGTTTCTTTTTGTTAGTATATCAAGGCCATCCATATTAGAGATTACATCCAATCTTCTCTGCCTCGTTTCTGCTATTCTATTTTTCTGCCATTGGTTGTCTATTTTTCTTTTTCATTCCACTGTCTGCCCTGTTCATTGAGGCCTTTCTGGCACTGTTACTGAAATGCTCATATTCTTTTTCTCTCTCTCTAGAATGTCCTTCAGTATTTTTTGTAGGGTTGGATTGGTGGTCACAAATTCACCCAGTTCCTCTTTGTCATGGAAGCATCTGCTTCTCCATTAATTTCTAGAGAGAGTTTTTTAGGATATACTGTCCGGCGCCGACTCCGTCCCGCGGAAGAGAGCACACGAACACTGGACTTCTGCAAGCTCCTTTATTGACCGGGCAGCAACCTCATCACATGTCCGTCCTTGACGGCTCCCTGCGTGTTGTGCAACGAGCACTTCCTTACACTAAGCTTATAAGCTGTCTATAGCCAATCGAAGGGTTCTACGTGGAGGTGAGCTATT
>PVJX010011419.1:8697-53771 GCA_004027295.1 Dolichotis patagonum | reverse complement strand
TGGTTCTTTGAAAGAATAAATAAAATTGATAAGCCCCTGGCCAGCCTTATTAAAAAAAGGAAAGAAAAAACTCAAATTCATGCAATAAGAAATGAAAAAGGTGAAATTACTACAGACTCAGTGGAAATACAGAAGATCATCAACACCTACTTTGAAAACCTCTACTCTCATAGGTTCGATAACACTGAAGAAATAGACAGATTCCTAGATACATATGAACTACCAAGATGGATCAGGAAGATGTAAAACTGCTGAATAACACAATTTCTATTACTGAAATTGAAAATGTAATTAAGTCCTTGCCTACAAAGATGAGTCCAGGCCCAGACGTATTCACTGCAGAATTCTACAAGAAATACAAAGAAGACTTAATTCCAACACTACTGAAACTCTTCAATGAAATTGAAAGGGAAGCAATTCTTCCTAAATCATTCCTGAAAGCAAATATTACTCTAGTACCAAAACCAGAGAAAGGCTCAACTGAAAAAGAGAACTATAGGCCAATCTACCTAATGAACATAGATGCAAAAATTCTCAATAAAATATTGGCAAACAGGATGCAGCAAATCATCAAGTAGATTATACACCATGACCAAGTAGGATTCATCCCAGTAATGCAGAGTTGGTTCAACATATGCAAAACAATAAATGTAACCCAGCATATCAATAGAGCCAAAAGCAAGAAACACATGATCATCTCTATAGATGCAGAAAAAGCTTTTGATAAAGTCCAACACTCATTCATGATAAGAACCTTACAGAGAGTTTGAATAGAAGGTCTTTATCTCAATATGGTAAAGGCCATCTATGACAAACCAACAGCCAGCATCATATTGAATGGTCAAAAACTGAAAGCCTTTACCTTAAAATCAGGCACAAGACAAGGATGTCTATTATCACCACTGCTATTCAACATAGTACTGGAAATATTATCCAGAGCAATAAGACAGAAAAGAGAAATAAAAGGAGTAAAGATAGGAAAAGAGGAAGTTAAATTATCATTATTTGCAGATGACATGATACTTTACATAGAAGACCCCCAAAACTCTACTGAAAGACTCCTAGATATAATTAACAAATTCAGCAAGGTAGCCGGATATAAAGTCAATACACAAAAGTTAATAGCATTTCTATACACTAACAACAAAAGTTCTGAGAGAGCAATAAGAGAAACTACACCCTTTACACTAGCATCCAAAAACATGAAATACTTAGGAATTAATCTCACGAAAGAAGTAAAAGAGCTATATAGTGAAAATTATAATACCCTGAAAAAGGAAATCGAAGAGGACCTCAGAAAATGGAAAGACATCCCCTGTTCATGGATAGGAAGAACAAACATTGTAAAAATGGCTATTCTCCCAAAATTACTATACAGATTCAATGCCATCCCAATCAAAATACCACTAACATACCTCATAGATCTACAGAAATCACTCCTAAAATTCGTCTGGAACCAGAAGAGACCTAGAATAGCAAAGGCAATTCTAAGCAACAAAGGCAAGGCAGGAGGCATCACAATCCCTGACTTGAAATTATACTACAAAGCTACAGTAATAAAGTCAGTATGGTACTGCAATAGAAACAGACCGGAGGATCAGTGGAATAGATTGGAAGACACAACCAGAACCGCAAACTCACTCAACCAGCTTATCTTTGATAAAGGGGCCAAACATGCTCGCTGGAAGAATGACAGTCTCTTTAACAAATGGTGCTGGAAAAATTGGCTATCCATATGCAGAAGACTAAAACTAGACCCATGTGTATCACCATACACTAAACTAAAATCTAAATGGATCAAAGATCTAAATATTAAAACAGAAACACTAAAACTGCTGGAAGACAAAGTAGGTAAAAACCTCAAAGATATAGGGGTAGGAAGAGATTTCATGAACAAGAACAAAAGTACACAGGAAATACTTCCCAGAATCAATAACTGGGACCACTTTTTATTAAAGAGTTTCTGCATGTCAAAAGAGGTTTCCAGTAGAGTGAAAAGAAAACCCACAAATTGGGAAAAAATTCTTCATGGACAGCGCCTCAGACAAAGGACTTCTGTCTAGAACTTACAAAGAATTAAAAAAAATCAGACCCTCGAAATTCAAAGACCCAATCCAAAAATGGGCATCTGAAATGAATACACAGTTCTCAGATGAAGAAATACGAATGGTAAATAAATACATGAAAAAGTGTTCATCATCATTAGTCATGAGAGAAATGCAAATTAAAGCCACACTGAGATTCCATCTCACTCCAGAAAGAATGGCCAAGATAGAAAACACTACCAACAACAAATGTTGGAGAGGCTGTGGGGAAAAAGGACCTCTTCTACACTGTTGGTGGGAGTGTAGACTGGTGCAACCACTGTGGATGTCAGTCTGGAGATTCCTCAAAAAGCTGGGTTTGGAAGTCCCATTTGACCCAGCTATTCCGCTTCTAGGCATATTCCCAGAAGAACTGAAAACATCATACCACAGTGATATATGAGCACCCATGTTTATAGCAGCACACTTTGTAATAGCCAGATCTTGGAAACAACCTAAGTGCCCAACAACTGAGGAATGGATAAAAAAGTTTTGGCATTTTTATACAATGGAGAATTACTCAACTATAAAGAATGATCACATCGAGATATTTATAAATAAATGGACACGACTTGAGACCATTCTCTTAAGTGAAATAAACCAAACTCACAAGGGTAAATACCATATAGTCTCCCTAGTATGAGAGTTGATAAGAGTATATGAGACTTTATGGTAAGCATAAGTCCCCATCTCATAGCTTTGAAGCCTTTCAATATTTTCAATCATTAGTTGGAATGGTTTTATTCTGTTTTGTTTGACTATATCATGCGTGATGATATGAACAGCTCTTTTGAAGAAAACAAAACATTATGACAGCTATTGCTGATTTATTATCATCCTTCTTAGAAGTCCTACCACGCTTCTTTTGTTCTACTACCATTGGTTCTATCTATCACATTGTGTCTTATTGGAATTTGAATATGTGTGATAGTTTAAACAAAATTTTTTTATTGAAAATGAGATATTATAGTACCCATTGATCATTTTCTGTTATTCGGTTCAGAAAGCCCTGTAATTCTTTCACTCTATGCATGGCTTTATACTATTGTGTTATGTTTGATATTATTGTATTTGAAACTATGCTCAACTATAGCAGAGTAAGTGATATGGTGTTAGCTACTGTTGATGTCCAGTTGACTTAATGTAAAGTACTGTGTTGCCTACGTTGTCCTGTTCTGATCTGCTCTGTACTGCCCTCTTTTGTTTTATTCTCTTTCAAATAAAAATTACAAAAGAAAAGAAAAGAAGAAAGATTAAAAATATAAAACAACCTACACTTCCACATTAGGAAACCATAGAAGCAATAGCAACTTAAGTCTAAAGGAAATAGAAGACAAGAAATAATAAAAATTACAACTGGAATCGGTAGAACTGGAAACAACAGAGAAAAATCTGCATACTAAAATCTTTTATTGATTCCTTGTGGGATGGGAATCAATAAAATGAATAAACCTTTACTCAAGCTAGGTTACCAATACATAAGAGTGAAGACATAAATTACCAACATTACAAATGAAGAAAGATCATGTCTTTTGTTCCAGAGACACAAAGAGACAACATAGGAACAGTATGAACAACTCTCTGTATACAAACTTTATGGTTTAGATGAAATATATCAATTCCCTGAAATAGTCAAATTACCAAAATTCACACATGGAGATATAAAGGGCTACTTTAACTTTTTATATTTGAAGTTGAATCAGTAAATTAGCCTCCAGAAAAAAATCACCAGATCCAGATGTTTTGGTTGGTAAATTATACCAAATTTTTAAGGCAAAAATTATTCCATTAATCTACAATATCTCCCACAATACAAAAGGAAGACTTACAGATTCTATAAGGATATCATAGGATATTACAAGAATGGAAATCTATAGATCACTGTGCCTAATTCATATATATGCGAACTTGTAGATAAGATGAGCAAGTTCTAGAGACCTAAGGTACAACATGATTACTGGGGGAAGGGAGAAGGGAAATAAAAAAATTAAGATACATTGTACATTTACCAACCCCCTAAAGTGAATGTAAATATTATGTACTAAAGATCGTTTTTGAAAATAAAGATATATATAATTAAAAAATAATTTATTAGTACTTGAAATGTGTTGAGAGGACATCTCAAGTGTTCTTATACCACACAAAAAGCAACCATGTGAATTGATGAATATGTTAATTAGCATGATTGTGTATTAATGGTAAAACATCACACCATAAACCTTGAAAAAATTTTGTCAATTGTATATCAATAAAGCTGAAATCTTTAAAGTAATTCATTAAAATAAAATCAGTTAACTACTAACATGCATGCAAACTTCCTCAACCATATATTAGAAAATTAAATCCAACAATGTCAAATAAAAACTATCTACTACAATCAAGATTTATTCCTAGTGCATAAGGCTGATTCAATATTCCAAAGTCAGTCAATATAATCTATGATGAACTTAAGAGTATCTTACAGTACTAAAAGTTTTTAAAATGCTACAAAATAAAAAGACAAGGGCTGAGAGTATTTCAAAGGGATAAAAGAGCCAACTAAAGATCTGCAACAATTTGAGCAACAAAATAAAATGATATGGATCATAACCCAATATATAATATAAATATTCATAACTACACTTACACAAATGATTGAGTACATAAACAAATGCAGTCTTCTCCCAAGCAGAAGAGTTCCAGATAACTTATATGGGTACTTTCTCCATAAGGAGTAAACATAACTTCTTACTACTTAAGTATGTGTTACACATGGAGACTTCCTTCCAAGGAATACAGTTTGGAAACAGGAGAGGCAGAAGAGTACCCTTACAGTGGAGAAACTTGATAAATACTACTTTAGTCAGTGACCAAGCTCAGCGTCAACAGCGAGAAGTCATGTTAATAGCATGTATTAATAATACAATAT
This sequence comes from Dolichotis patagonum, assembly GCA_004027295.1. Lineage (NCBI taxonomy): Eukaryota > Metazoa > Chordata > Mammalia > Rodentia > Caviidae > Dolichotis > Dolichotis patagonum. The sequence continues at coordinate 48,779 of PVJX010011419.1, read as the reverse complement.
CATCCAAAACATAATAATCCAGTCTAATCATGAAACAAATCAGACACACCTCAATTGCAGAACATCTACAAAACATCTGATCATTAATCTTCATAACTGCCAAGATTATCAAAGTAGAGGAAATAAAGTAAGGTTAGGAAACCGTCCCAATCCAGAGGAATCTAAGGAGACATGATGACTAAAGGGAGTACGGGATCCTAGAAGAGATTATGAAATACAAAATGGACATTAGGGGAAACTGAGAAAATAATCCTCAATAGAGTATGGAGTTCAGCTAATAGTTATATATTAATATTGACTTATTAGTACAGACAGATGTACCACACTAAAGAGGTTAATATGTGAAACTAGATATGGAATATATCAGATCTGTAGCATTTTATAACAATTACATGAATCTGAAACTGCTCTGGCATAAAAGATTTACTTTTGAAATAATCATTATTATATTAAAGCTAATATACTATTCCAAAATTTTTTTTAGGTAAGTGACATGAGCACAATGATTTATCATAGTCTTCCATCATAGTAGCCATATACACAAATACGTTCATCCAACTGAGTGAATTGTTTATCAGCCCCACACTGACAGTCTCTGCTGCACCACTGGCTTTCTTTCTGAGAAAATACAACAATTCTTCTTGCAAAAATCCAGACTGGCCCAGGTCCATGCCTGGACACACAAATGCTGCAGTTGTATTCACTAGACTTAGAGATCATTAACAGATTATCTGATTTTGAAAACAAGATAAAGAGATAAGCAATAAAACTGGCCTATTTTGTTCCACGTTTGTAATGCATTGCTTTGGTCATTGAAAGAAAGGCTTGATTAGTATTATTCCTCCTTTCCTTTCCCTGGCTGACTCCAATGAGTAATTTAATGGTTAAAAGGCAGGCAAAAAGAGGAGGGGGGGGGACTGAGCACAAGCCCCTAAATAACTCACTTGCTGCAGAGACTCTATGGTCTTTTTCTTGTCCCCTTTTGACTTTGACAATCCTATCCTTCATCATAAATTTCCTTCTGTCCTGACTTCTGGCTTTACAGATGACTGGCATTTTTAAATTGTAAGAATGGTTTACCTTTATGGCTGAATGGTCTCTCAAAAATCATTTTATTAAGAAAAAAAAAAGCAAGTCTAGCAACTCCATGAGTTCTCTCTTGGCAGCCTATCTTTTATTTCTGAATCTCATTGTGACTTGTTTGCCTTGTCCCTCCGCCATCATCTAGTCTAACATCCTAATAACAGCCTGTAAGTTGTAATTTGGGTTTTCAAAGCTGTGTTTTTCAAACTCATTCTTTCTGTCCAAATCAAAGACAGTGTTTCAATGTCAGAGGAGGGACAATGAAACAAAAATGTGCAAGCACACGTGCATATATGCAACCAGGCACAAGTGTGCATGCACACACACACACACACACACACACACACAGGCATATTCAAGTCAGAGCTTTGCCAGAATTTAAGCACAAATATTTTATGTTTTTTTTCCTTTCTTTCTGAAATCTAGCTTGCTGAATTATAAAGGATATTTGGGACTTTGGTTATTTTTATTATTCACTGACCTTAAATAGTATTCCAATCATTACATTTTCAAATAATATTGAACATTTACCTATTTAAAATACAGAGGTCTTTGCAAATAAAAGCATCCTGACCTTCAAGAATGTGTAATTTAAGTACATGGGCATATTGTTCTAGTGCTTGAGACTTTATATTTTCAACTTTGTCTGTTCTATGTACCATGCCAAGAGTGGTTAAGTTAGTAAAACTTACTGCACAGAGAGCATCTTCCAAAATTAGGAAATAGTTTACATCTCTCCACCCAGCTGGTTTTTTTCCCATAAATGGTCCCACCTTTTATCATTTAAAGTACCTCGACCGAAAAGCCTATTTTTTGACCATTTAGAATTTTGGGGCTCTATTTGTCTGAAATAATTAGCACAATATTTCATTTTTATATAAATTATAATTTTAAATATACAAATAAGGATTATCAGCCAACACATGCCATAATATAAACTATATGATTCATCCCTTAAGTCTGTCTGTGACTTGGCTAAAATTTATATAATTAGGGAAACCAAAATAATTGATAAGGTCCCTGCTAAGCATCAAGTTGCAGTCTTTTTAATGTATGAAGACTGTGTACCAAGGAACTGCAATTACCAAATTAAACAATTGTGCTGTTGCAATAATTAAATTCCCTAATTTAGCTGTTCTACTATAAACTTTTGCTTTTATAGCCAACTGCTCTTACTGATTAGAGAATAAAATTACTTAGCAATCACAAATGTGTTTAAATTTACATCCCACAAATTTCACACTCAATGTACTCCATGAATATGAGTATACATGCACATATATTTATTTTACCTTAATCCAAAAGTGACTTAAAGCCACTTATAAAAATCCCTATAAGGTAGCAAAATGAAAACATTAAAAATAAGAACAACATGAGCAAAAAGTAAATAGCACCAAAACCTAAGGGAGCCAGAATAAGGTTGGAATCTGTGGTGTTTATGCCAGGAATAGACCAACACCTTGAGCGCTAGGCTTTACAAATGCTGGTAGAAAAATGGACACAATTTCAAGTTTTCCAGAAGCTATAAAAAAAGAACACAGAAGTTAATACGAAAAATCATAGTTACTGCTGAGATCAAAGGACAAAATATCTTTCAATTCTGTCTCAAAAATCCCAGAGGGGATTGGGAATATGTCTCAGTATTGAGTACTTATTTAACATTCATAAGGCCCTGGGTTCAATTCTCAGTACAAAAAAAACACCAGAGTTTAGTCATAAGGACAAAGATATCTTATATCTTCATTATAAAAAGTAAAAAGCTTCTTAGGGTAATGATTTTAAAAGAACTAATACTAGTTAGGATTCTATTGAGTTGTCTCCCTAACATATTCAGGTAGTCAGTTATTTTGGATAATCAATATATTTTATTTTGTCTAGCAATGGTACCTAAACAGGGGTGATATGGCTTTAGAAATGTGGAGAAGCAATTGTTAGTTTCACACAAGTGGGAGGTGGGTACCATTGGGATTCAATTGGCAAGTTCTGGGCATTTAAAGCCTACTAAAATCTATAGGACAGCCCCGCACAGTAAATAATTCTAATGACCATCAGAGTCTAATTAACAATTTCTGAAAGAAATGAATAGATTCCATATCTTTCAAGTAATCCTTCTATAAATATTATATCCCATGGACAAGTTATCAAGTTTCTATGGCTCTGAACTCAAAATTATACTTCTTGACAACTGCTCAAAACACTTTTAGGCTAATACTCAGTCCATGGTATTAAAGCTTTACCTTTTCATTACAAATTGCAAAGTCTTGATCATAAAATGCCTCTTCATTCCCAATTCTCCCACAGTAGAGAATTGTCATTTTATAGTTTTATTAGTATTAGGATTAGTATTTATGGGCTATAAAATGTTATTTATGTTTTCTCAAACATATGTTTTGTTTTTTGAGACAGAGTCTCACTCTGTAGCCCAGGCTGGCTTTGAACTCACTGTATAACCCAGACTGACCTAGAACTCAAAGCAATCCTCCTGTCACAACCTCCCAAGTGCTGGGATTTCAGATATGCACCACCATGCCCAGCTTCTCAACATATTTCTTTATCTCCAGTCTTAAATATGTATCACAACCATAACATAATATTTTGAGAAATTAACCAGTATGTTATGGCTTATGTGTAGATGTTCCCCCCTCCTCAAAACCTTATGAGGTCATAGATGGGGCTTTTTCAGAGGTGGCTGAATCTAGAGTGTGTATTTGCTTCATGGTTCAATGCTAGATTAAGGGTGGTAGGATTAAAGATGGGTGATTACTAAATCAGTTCCCTGGTAGGTTTGGCACTGCCCTAATCCCAATATGCTGGATACAGTTTAAGGGACATAAAAAGGCCTGTCTTGTCCTTTGTTGCTTTGTTACCTTGTGCCTCCCATGAACTGTTTCTCCTCTGCAACACCTGTCTAACATGTCACCCTACCTTGGAGGCAGCTGATGATTGACTCAAATCTCTGAAAATGTGAGCTAAATAAACCTTTCCTCCTTTAAGTTTGGGTGTCCAGTATTTTGTCTCAGTAACAAGAAAAGTAATTAATACATGATGTTACTCATTCCAAGATACTCCTTTTATAATACTCCAATATACATGACCACTGAAGCTTTCAGATCTTACACAACCAAATTTAGAAAATCAAAATTTTACCTAAAACACTCAGAGGCATCATCTTGTAATTCAAGCCATTTAAGAACTAAGAATTCTGGAATCCAAAAGGCCAGCTCTTGAAGAAATAAGACATAAAGTTTGTGCTTTATTCAAACTACAATGAAGGAAAGGCCAGATCATTCATCACAAGCACTGAACAAAGGCAGAGAGGGAAAAGAAAAAGAAACAGAAAAAGATTACTGAAAGGAGTTTGGTGTGAGAAGAGATGAGAGGACTGAACTTGAAGGAACCATAAAGAAATGAGTTAAATCATCACCTGAGAGCCACTTATTTCCAGAACCACAGAAGCATAAGGAAGCTAACCTGGCCCCCAAATTCCTCATTAATAGTCATAGGGGAAGCATAAATGCTACTAAAACTAAAGGACAAAATATCTCCCAATTCTGTTTATAAAAGACTAGAGTTCCACTTTTCATCCCTGTAACAAAGAGCTATAATAGCTAGTACTTCACCAGGCAGCAGAGGCCTCCCTATAAATGCAAAGTGTACATCACTCACAGATGTCTAGCAAAAATGACATCATGCCTGTATTACAAAAGCTTTTTAGATGTGTCCAAGTGGACAATCGTCAGGTCAAGATCTTCATTTTATTTATCAAGCCCTCCCATCAGAAATCAGGGCTTTGGAAAACCAGGGGGGAAATAGTGATTCAGAAATAACAAGCATAAACTTATGTTTGCATCGAATTAAACAAATCTGGCCTGAGTACTGTCCCAATGTCAGGCCTCTCTTTCCAATACCCTGAAGCTTTTCTGCTACCATCTGTCTCCTACCCATGGCTGGTTACATATTACTTTAATCCTACAAAGTACACAAACAGACTATTTCAACATTTTAAAAATAAAGATTAAGAAAGATTAAAAACAGAGCTGCTTTATTGAAGCAAGGCCAGGGGCTTCAGGGCCTTCTGTTCGGCCTCTCTCTTAACACTGCCACCTCCATAGTCAACTCAGGTGACACCCTGCCAATCATTTATGCAAACACAATTTGCAAGCAGTTCTAGAATTCTCTTCATGAATTTTTTTGTCTCTTAACATACAGAGATGGTTTCTAAATATAAGCCCGAACACATTGCATTGTGTAGCAGAATCACCCAGAAAGTATCTGTTTATGTATTTACTCGCCCTATTTTGGCAATGAATCTAAGAGAGGGCCCAGAAATCTCTGTTGCTAAAAATCTTACCAGATCACACCAACACACAGGAATGTTTCCAACCCACTGAAATAAAGATTGCAGGCAGTGCTGTAGAAACACCTCAAAGACTCTTAAACAGCATCAATGCTTTGCCTCTACTCCCTCAGATATGAGGGCTTAATGCTGTCACTAACAAATTCCTAAGTGACTTCACGTAGTGGTTTCTTTAAACACCAAGTTATACATTCACTAAGGAGCAGGCATGACTCCTTATTGTCCTTCACCTATATTTTCCAAATAGCTCCATGATGAATTTTTCACCTTTTATTTTTCATTTCATTCTATAGGCAATATATATTCATTCTGCACTGAAATAAAAGGCTTTTACTTGTATAAATACCTGATTGAATTAGTGTCTCTTTATGTTCTGTTAACATGACAATTAGTGCAAGAAAGTTTTGTAAATGAAATAATACTGATAAGCTTTTCTAAAGCTTCTTTTCAATGTGTTTGCTTCAAAGATATTATGGTTTGAAGCAGGCTTTGAAGTAAACGAACCCATTAATCAGGCACTAAAACGCTGCTACAGCAATTAAAAAATATATCAATGAAAGTGTATTTTGGACACACTTTTGCCAAAAATTTCCAGATTGACTGTTTTGTACATGTAGTATACCACTTATCCTCCATGAATAAATTTAGGACCCCCAGTAATTACCTGAAACCATACATAGTACCAAGCACTATCTACATTATATTTTTTCCTATATATACATACCCATGATAAAGTTTAACATATGATATAGGTACAGTAAGGGATCAATAATACCTAAAAATAAACCACAATAATTATAATCTCCTATAATAAAAGTTATAGTAAGATGGTATTTTTTAAAAAGTCAGGATGAATATTAATCTTTTTGGACTGTGGATGACTACAGGTAACTGAAGCCACAAAAAGAGAAATTACAGATAAGTAGAGACTATCGTACATACCTTTTGTTCCCATCATGCTACTGTGTTTTTTAGCATAGGCAATTTTTAACAGTTATATGGGAAAAATAGAAAAAGAAAACTCATAGTCTTTATATGCTAGATAATATGGTAAGCCAAGCATACTCCAATGAAAGGAAAAATTTAACCACAATAGTAAAGCAACTAAACACTGTCTTTGGCTGCTGCTTTTTGTTTTCCTATCACTCCACCAATATTTCACTGTCCTGTGGCTCAGAACAGCTCATTTCCAATGAAGGCAATCCAATAAGCACAATCTTTCTACCCCATAAAAGCTTTCTTTTTTATAAAGAAAATAAAACATAAGAGGACAGAAAAAGCAGACCAGAACAGAACAACGTAAGCAACACAGCACTTTACAATAAGACAACTGGATATTAACAGTAGCTACCATAATGTCTCTTTCTTTGTAATAGTTGAGCATGGCTTCAAATACAATAATATCAAACATAACAAAATAGTATAAAACCATTCAAAAGAATGAAAGTGTTACAGGGTATTCTTAACCGAATAACAGAAAATGATCAATGGCTACTATAATATCTCATTTTCCATAAAAAATGTGTTTATACTATCACATATATTAAAATCCCAATAAGACACTACATGATAGAACCAATGGTAATAGAAGAAACAAAGTATGGTAGGACTTCAAAGTAAGACGATATTAAATCAGCAATGGCTGCCATAATGTTTTGTTTTCTTCAAAACAGCTGTTCCTACCACCACACATAATAAAGTCAAACAAAACAGAATAAAACCATTCCAACTGATGAATGAAAACATTAAAAGGCTTCAAAGCTATGTAATGGGGAATCATGATTACCATAAAATCTTATGTACTCTTACCATTTCTCACACTAAGGAGACTATATGGTATTTATACATGTGAGATTGGTTTATTTCATTTATGAGTATGGTCTCAAGTTGTGTCCATTTATTTATAAATATCTCAATGTGATCATTTTTTATAGCTGAGTAGTACTCCATTGTATAAAAATGCTACAACTTTTTTATCCATTCCTCAGTTGATGGGCACTTAGGTTGTTTCCAAGATCTGGCTATTACAAATTGTGCTGCTATAAACATGGGTGCACATATATCACTGTGGTATAATGTTTTCAGTTCTTCTGGAAATATGCCTAGAAGTGGCATATTCCCAGCTGGATCAAATGGGACTTCCATACCCAGCTTTTTGAGGAATCTCCAGACCGACCTCCACAGTGGTTGCACCAGTTGACACTCCCACCAACAGTGCAGAAGAGTTCCTTTTTCCCCACAGCCTCTGCAGCATTTGTTGCCCATAGAAGCTTTCTCTAATCGCCTTATGTAGGATAGTAATCCCTGCCCTAGCACCACAAGGCTGTCTATTCAGATATCTTGTTCTGTCTTCTTCACAGCAGTTTTTACTTTTTGTTTATTGTTGCTATTCTCTACTGGAATGGGAAATGAAAAATCAGAATACTGGCTGTCCTGTCCTCACTGTATGATGAGAGCCAATGCAAGAATATCAAAGGCACTCAATGTTTGGAACTTAATAAGAGCAGCGCAATGTGTTACGAATCAAGTTTTCAAATATCTACATCTCCAAATTGCCAAATAGAAGTTGAGACACTACCTGAAACTGTAATTTAAAAGGTTTAAATGTGATAAAAGTTAAAGAGAAAATGACATAGCAGAAGATCCAATGGACAGGTTATCATTTTTTAAAAAGCAAGTTCTGATAAAGGCACAAGAAAAAGGAAACAGTCTATACTTTTGGGAATGTAGTAGTGCAATCATTATGAAAATTAGCTTGCTGGTTCCTCTAAAACTGAAAAATAGAGTTAGCATTGGGTTTAGCTATACCAACACCTTGGTACATTCCAAAAATGATTAATGTCAGCATACTAAGGAAATACATGCATACCTATGTTTGTTGCAGTGCAATTCACAGTAACTAAGCTATGAAAACAGCCTCAGTGGTCAACAATGGATGAGTGGATAAAGAAACTGTGGTACATATGCACAGTATTATTTTGATATAAAGAATCAAATCATGTCTTTTGCTAGAAAATGTGTGGAACTGGAGATCATCATGTTTAGCAAAATAAACCACATTCAGAAGTCAAACATATTTTCTCTCATATATGGAATCTCAATTTTAAAAAAAGAGATGACAGGAAAGTAGATGAGAGAACATAAGAGAAGAGAATCAGTGGGAGAAGGAGGCAAGAATTAAGAGTAACAGGTAGGTAAAATAATCAAAGTATATTTGATGCATGTATGAGTAAGCTAAAATAAAACTAAAACCCACTCTTCTGCATAACTGATAAAATAATATTTTTAAAATTCAATATAAATTGAAAAGAACTCCATTTGAACTTCTTAGGTGTTATATAATAGAAAAATAATCTGTCTGATTATTGAACGAATTTTTGCAAATATCAAAACACCTTAGAGCTTACAAAAAATTGAATACAGTGATACTTTCCATTAATTGGTTCTAGGAAACACAATTACCAAAAACAACGAGTACCAAATAAATTGTTTTAGCTAGAAGAGGGTGAGTCACAAGGCAATCAACACAGACAAATTTTAACTTTCATGTTGAGTACCAAAGTAACCACAAGTGACAGGACAAAATGTTCACATAAACTGTTTAGTACCAAACTCAACAAGTTTCAAAGTATTTGAGTACCAAGGTATAAATCCATTTATTATAATGTTGTTCAGATGACAATGAAAACTGGTGAAGTAAAATTTAGTAGTCTTCTAAAGTTGCCAGAACCATCTCATTTAAGATTAAATGCAATGAGCTTTATATTTAATCATGAAGATTCTTTTTAAATTAGTAAATTTGGTAAATTAGAGTATCTCAAAAAATAATTTTATTCCACATATCCACTATTAAGCCAGCTGATTTTATCAGTTTCACCTGAATCTTACTTTAGGCCTAGACTATTTTTCTTATTCCTATTTTATAGTGGATGAACCTGAAGTCCACTAGCTTATGTAAAAATATGTAGGTAGTAAGTGCAGAGCTGACCTTCAAATTCAGATCTTTAAATCACATAGAACCTGAGCTTTTAATAATAAGTTGTACTTTTTGCCCAATGGACTCTCAGCAGTGTAGAAATTAAGTTGTAATATTTAGAAATTTCTAGAAGGCTTGTGTAAATCCAGAAAATATAGTAATTTTTAATTTCTATAAAGCAGGAATTTGAATCAAGACTGCTTACTGAGCACAAAAAAAGGCAGGTTGAAAAAGTACTTGAACACTTATAAGGTATATTAGTCAGCTTTCTCAACTGGAGATCCAGCATCCAATTCCCACAACTCAAAGAAAGAGAGATTTAATTTGGCTCACGGTTTCAGGGAATTCAGTCCAGGACCAGCTGCCTCCAAAGCAGGAACATCATGGTGAATGTGTGTGGTAAAGCAAAGCTGCTTAGTTCACAGGGGTCCAGAAACACAGCAGAGAAACAGTGGCAAAGAGGAAGAAGTCAGGGACCGTATGAGGTACCTAAGGTCACACTTCCATGACCCACACAGACACACTCAGAAGTGTGCTTTACTAATCCTCTAGGTCACTCCTAAGCTAATCGAGTTGACCTAACTGTGCTTAACTATTATTATTTTCTGCTCAGGATTAATCAGGAATAAGTCTCGTGAAGAGTTTGTATTTTACTAAGGAAAGTGTATCCTATAGAGGAACAGTGTTTACAAATGTAGGACATGGGGAAATCTTATTGTGTTTGTTCAGGATCTAGTGAAAACCAATGTCAAGGTCCTTCACTGGAGCATAATAGACTTTACAACAATAACATGAATATATATGGATTCTCCATACTGACCCATACTAGCTCCTGTGTTTTTCTGAGCAATACAGCATGTAGGACCACTATCTGAGATAAAGAAAAATCAGATTAGTGCCATGTAGCTGCATGACATGAATCTGAGACAAAGATTATTTCTCCAAGTTTGCCACCTATGAGACATTACTTTGCATCAATCAACTACATCTTAAACATTCAAATAGCTCCTATGAATCTTAGCCACCATATAGGTTGTTTTTATTTATTTTCTTGCCTTGGAAAAAAGGTACACTAACAGTTACCTCTCATAGATTTAAAATGAAACCCAAATTTTCAAATGATTTTCAAGATCACTAATCTAGTAACTGGTGGAGTGTGAATATAAAGCCAAGTCTTTATTTTGCAAACCCAGAGTTCTCTTCTGTGTACTGATTAAGTGATTTTCAAGTATTTTAAATTAACAACTGAACCATTTTCTCCTGAATCAGATTTTATGGAACTTAGATATATTTCACTGATAAAGACTGCATTTTTTTAGTATGAAATTATTATATGAGTATTATGTGTGGCATTTACTTATACCATCGAAGAAAAGTGATATTTTTGGAAATCTTGAAATTGGGGTTGTGGATGCAAACAAATAAATTTCAGAATCAATTTTTTCTTTGTTTTTTTATTACATGGTGTGAAGAAAATCCTGATTCATTCAAATATATAATTGAAAGTAGTTACAGTTTTTATATCTCTCTTTGCATCCTCAGCATGCTATTGAATTAAACTTCTACTCCCAAGACAAATTCTGGAAATAAGTTCTGAAAACCACACTTGGGGTGAACTTAGGAAACTATAGCAATTAAACCAGTTTTTTTTCCATCTTCTACACATTCCTGCCAACCACTTTATTCAGATCAATACCTGAAATCATCATCAGCAAACTAAAGGTTGACTGAAGACAGTTAAAAAGAAGAGGAGAAGCCATCTATAAGAGAATGTAAAGCTTTAGTTTAGCACAATTCATTGATAATTAATTCAACAAATGAGCAAATTTATGTACTTATCAATAACATGCTTCTTACAACTATATGGTTCAGAGGACTTTATTTGAAGATGGTTTTACCAGCCTTTTGAAGACTTCTAAATTTTAGCTGAGTGGTTTTCACTTCACATGCAACACAGAATTTTAAGAACGCTACAACTGATTTTGCTCAACCAACCTACAGTTCAAGGGCAGAGTGGAAGACCTCGAGCCTTCTAAAAAGCCTGGTTGCCCATCTCAGACAGGAGACTGCTAAAGGGCAGAAAGTAAAAACACTGAGGAACAGAAGTGAGTGAATCAGTAAAGGATGAGGGGCAGAGAGCATAAAAACTCAGCAATCGAGGGAGTGAATGGACAAAAGAAAGGGGCCAGAGAAGAATGAAGGGCAGGCAAATCCAAAGGTCCACAGGATCCAGGGACCTTCTGGCTTCTTGTAGTCCTTGTTGTACTAAGGGATGCAAACTTTATAAGAAATCAGGTATTGGAAGTAGGTAAATTTGCTGAAGATTAGACATGCATTTCTAAAATACAGAATAAAGATACTGTATTGCCACATCCAAAAATTCAAAACACAGAGTTAACATGACAGGAAATGAGGGAATCAGACCCCTAGTGAGGAAGCTACTTCTCCACAGTTTCAATCAGGGATACAGCTCAGGTTACAAACTCAAATCTTCTGATTCACAGACATTAGCCTTTTCTAGCACTTTATGTAGCTTTGAGGCTAAGTATTGCCTGTTTGGACATTTACTTTTGCTTACTCTGAGAGCTTTCTCCACAAAACAATACCAAAACAAGGAAAATCAAGATTACATTATCCAAATTAATGAAGGTGCTTTCTAGATGACTAAATAAATAAATTGAATGGAGCTTAAATCAGCTTAAAAGAAATTAGCCTTATAAAAATGAAGCCTTTCTTAAACATTAATTTAGTCATCAGGATTTTAGACACTTTTGTTTAAATGTACCTCAGTTTTAAAAGTTCAGAAGTGTTTATGCTTTTTCCCATTCTTTGAAGACTTCCTGCAAATGAGACATGCAAGCAGTTTATAAAAATGATAAATTGGCCTGGTAGGAGTAGCCCAGGATACTATTCTTCAATGTCTACTTCTCCTTTCACACTGTATCACTTCCTGGAAGTTTTAATAGTTGCATTTCATTTTCCTATATAAATATTTAAGGACTATAATTCTGCCCAGTTAACATTGGCAGTGCCTATATACAGGGATGTTTCAATATCTGTTTCTCATATCAACATAATTTTGTCAAACTTTGTTTCCAATAAATAGGGCAGACTGTATTTGGAATATTTCAATAAATGAGCACAGTCATATTGCTTTCAATCATGGCCTGCTTACAAATCCCCAGCTAAGAGGTGCAGTTACATGGAACAATAACCGTGAATAGTGTGCCAATATATTTTCATTAGTCAGTGACACCCAGCTGCAGAGAGAAATTAGGCTGTGTCCTTAAAACCTATGGGTCCCTTGTGGCAGTACCACAGCAGGCCAGATTGGCTTCACCAAACCTCCCTGCCATTGTTCATTGAATGCTCCAGCTGGGTTGTGTTCATCATAAACCCTAAGTCTGCAATTTTTCAATTCCGTATTAGGCTTGGATTCAAAACCTATTGTTCTGATGTTATTGGGAAGGCAGACGAGGAGAATGTCACTGAACAGCTACTGCTTAAAGCATTTCTTCTCATCCTGTTATTCTGGGTCATTTAAAAAATAATTTACCTATGGCAACTTTGGAAATAATGATCAGTTTAGCATTACTTTGGATTTTTTTTTCTTCTAAATTTATCTCCTTTTGGTTTTTCTAAGCAATATTCTCAGAGGAAAGTCATTTTTTAAACATTTCAGATCAAAGTAACCCAAATGGGGACACTTGACTAAAAACAAGCATTTCAAATAGAAGCAGTTTTTTCTTATGTTTTCATTCTTGTTTAATTACATTTTATTTTTTACTCTTTCCTTGATCATCTTAAAAGCTAAGATATTGAAACCGCCCTTTTTCACAATAGATGAATCGCCAATTGCATTAGTAAGACATCAACACTCCTTCTTTCCCATTTTTCACTTTCCACACTCATTTTAGGCCTCTTTCCACCCTTGACCCATCCCATATATTTGCACAAAGGAAACTAGGGGTAACTAAATGGTCCATGCTAGAAATACATCTCATAGATGCTACTCTGTATAGCAGCCAGATGGACATCACAGCTTCTGAGGAGAGAGGATATTTTTAGATATGGTTTGTACTGACACCACGGAGGACACAAAACTAGCCACCAAAAACTCCCCCAACCATCTCACGAGTTGTCTAGGTTTACAATATCACTGTTAGTAGGTTTGTAGCTTCTATGGCAAGATGTCTCAACCTTGAATACATGTTAGAACACATGATTAGTAAAAAAATCTACTGATGTTTGGTCCTGTTCTCTAGAGATTCTAATATCGTTGGGGTGAAACTGAGTATAGGTATTTTTTAAAGATCCCTTGGATGACTCTAATAGGTAGTCAAGATTGAGAAATACTGCTAGGAGAAATTTACAGAGACCATGACTAAATGCAGTAAAGCTCTGCTCCCTTAATTTGGTTACTATTATTAGTTAATACTTAAGCCTATTGCACATGGCTCTTGGAAGGCTCAGAGGAAGAGACAGAGACAGAGACAGAGACAGAGACAGAGACAAACAGGCAGAGTTACTGAGCTGTACACCTGGACCAAGGACACCTTGTTCTTCTAAATTTATCTCCTCATTCTTTTGACACTGTTCTAATTCTCTTGTTGGCCTTTCCTTTTCTACTAGAACTCTAAATGTTGATTTCTTAAAGCCTAGGTTCCCTTTCTCTTTTCTGAGCATTTGCTGACATTTTATTTTAGAATATCTATTTGTGTAAAAGCCCTATATTTTATCTCTAACCTGAATCTACTTTCTTATTACAGCCATATGTATCTAATTGATAACCCAATGGACATAAAATGTTCATAAAATCATTTTCCTGGTGTAAAAACTGAAACTTCCAATGCCACAGTAATTTCATTAGTAAGTTGGTTAGAAGATGCAAAATGGCCAGATACCTAAGATATAGTAAACCAGTTGCATATAGGTCCTAAAGAGTCTCTTGAAAGTAGAACAAAGCTTCTGTTTTCTAATTCAAGTCAAACTACTAAACTGAAATTTTGAAGGAAGACATATTAAAAAAATAAATATCTGGTTGTGAATAGTGACCAAGGTTCAGACTAAATAAACCACTTCCCAAGAGATTGTAAAAATAAAAGTCTGCAAGTCTAGGAATAGAAGAATAATATGCTAAGTGTCTCAATGGTCATGTTCATTTAATTTTGGGGGCAAGGGTATGTTTCCCAGGAGTTTTTAGAAATATTAACAAAAAAGCCAAATACTTATTTTATCAGCGCGGCCTGTGTAGTGACTTCACCATAAATAGAAGTAGAGTCAGTTTATTGAAAAATTAAAAGTAATGAATCAATGATAGAACTTCAGAAAACATTTATTTACATAGTTTAATTAATATCAACTTATAAAAATTTTAAGTTCATTCTCTTTTATAATTAGGCTATGTAGAACCCATCAGATGCCAAAAATATAAGTCACCTTATTCAACACACAAGAGAATAATTGAACAGGAATATTTTAAGTAAAAATCTGAGGATGAAGAATATTTAATTGTTATAAAGTTTTATGTGATACATTTGAAGTCTAAATGAGATGACATATAACAATTCTTCCATCTTTGAAAAAAATGAAGATTTTCTAATTGTCTTATCATGAAAAGTATCTGTACACAAAAGAATCCTTTTGCAAAGCTGTTTTAATGCACTTCCTTTCATGCAAAATGTCTACTCTCTTTTCTAAGCCCACCAAAATTTCTTCTGTTTTTCAGGATCCAATCTAGCTCCTACTCCATAAAAATGTAGAAAACAATCTTATTGAATTATAAATTAAAGAAAGATTTTATTTTTTAACTTTCAAATTAGCAAAACCTTAACAAAAATTAATAAAGCCAAATATTGTGAGGGTGTTGTTAAATAGAGCTTTCATGCATTGTTGGAGAGAATGGTGAATTCGAGGATATAGATCAAGAGCTTTAAAACAACTCCTATCTTTTGATTTATAGTAGCTCAATTCCTAGAAAATAATTGTATGCAAAAATACATAACCAGAAATTAAGAGAAAACAAATTTTTGTTCATGTTGTATGTAAGAGAAAATTGAAAATATTAATATATCTAACAATAGGGAAGTTGAAATCATGGTATATAAATTAACTGTCACTTTAATAACTTTCTTTTCCTTGGATAGATTTTATGCTTTAAAGTTTTATATGCTATGTTAATTTTATATGATATTTGCCGAGTGTGTGGTGTGTGTGTGTGCATACATGTGTGGTGGTGGGGATTGAACCCCATGGATTTGCATATGCTAATCATCCACTCTATCACTGAGCTATACCCCCAGCCCTATTTATTTTTCATAATTCTGTAATTCTTTTATGTTGCTGAATAGCCTGTTTCTAAGTTGTGTCTCTATAGGGAAGTCTTAGTTCTAGTTAATATTTAAGAAACTTCTGTGAATCTATATCTTCACAGTTGGGGACAGCATGGATTATGACTGTGGGTACTGTCATACTCTCCCAAAGGAAATTTGGGCGAGACTATTGAGAGAAATTAACAGCATCCTTTGAAGATTCATAGGTCTCAAAAATTGCTGAGCTTTTACCCAGACCTGATAAGTAATACTTCTAATGTCAGAAGGAAAAGATCCATGTATTTTTACATCCTGCCAGGAGGAAGCAGAGAATTGGAACAGATTGGAACTTAGAGATTTCGAAAGAAAGTATCTTTAGGTATAGCAAATGACATGGAAAATGAATGCTACCAATATAGGAATGTTTTTATACCTATGAATTATCTTAAGAATGGTTGATATTTACAGACAGATTAAATGGGGGAGAGTGTTCTAGAGAGGGAGAACAACACATTTAAAGCACAGACATATAAAAACACAGTATTTAACCCTGCTAGATTATAAAGTAAAAATGGAAAATTTAAGGTGAAACATGAAAAAGTGTATGAGGCCAATCATGGGAGGCCTTTTGTGCTACATTAAGGAGCTGGAAATGAAGAAGTATATGTGATTTTTAGTCATGGGAGAGACGTGATCAGATTGGCTGCTTAGAAATATATCAGCATAGAAGAGAAAGGTAAACCTAGACACAGAACAGATAAAGGTTATTTGAATAGTCCTTATTAGGTATGATGAGGGCTATTATAGGATGGATGCTCATTTAGACTTTGAATATACATAGGAATTGTTGTAGAGGAAGATGCAAGGAGTAAAGACTGGGAAATAGTTAAGAGTCAGAGCTAATGTACATTTATACTTCTACCAAAAGGGATCAGGATTTGAAGACTAATGGCTATTGCAATAAGAAGGTGTTAAAATTTTTACACATGTGGTATCTTCCTGTGTTTGGTTGCTTAAATCCATGGTGGTTATAACATATGCCAACAATGTCTTTATCCTTATTCAAAAAGATGGTGTTCAATTTTTGGCCCCACAAATTTGGCAGATCTTGGTAATTCTATTCTAATAAATAAAATACAGCAGAGGTGAGAACTTGCAAGGGTGTACTATAAAAGGAAATACAACTTCTTCCTCACTGTCCCTCTCAGGGTGATCTCTCTTGGAACATAGCCACCAGGCTGTGAGGCAACCAAGGCTAAATGGAGGAATTGCTTGTTCCAACCATGTGTTTTAACAGTAGCCCAGCTAGGGTTCGAATGGCTCTCCAGTGTCAACCTTAAAGCATGGAAGTGAAGAATCCTTTGAGATGACTCCAACTCCAGCCATTACAACTGTGTGAGAAACCCCATATCAGCATTGACTAGCTGAACTGAGTCAACCCCCAGAACTTCAAAAGATAATTATGAATTATATAAAATCAAAATATAGTAATAAAATGAAAATGATGGCCAGGATCTGTTTCCTTTTAAAATAATAAAGACTGTTATGCTTGATTTTAGGGACAGGACAGAATGTAAGGAATGAGGCAGTATAAAGTTGCATTTTAAGGATAAAAGAATTCTAGGAATAGAATGGCAGTTGGGGCTTCCAAGTATTCTTATCACTATAAATACTGAGATGCTAGCCAAAAAAAAAAGACTCAAAGAACATGTTTGTCAGTTTTAGATAATAAAAGGTAGAAATAACTCCATAATGCTAAACTTATAATTCAAGAACAGTTTGGTATTGCCTTAGGAGAATACATTGTGAAAAATTCTCGGCTGCAGAACACCTAAAAAGGCAGGAATGAATGTATTATTATTACTACTATTACATTTAAGTAGACACACAGACAGATAATGAGTTAGCAAAAAAATAAACTAAGTCTTCAGTGCCCAAAAAGGAAGAGCAAGCATGAGTCCAGAGAAACAGAAAGTGCTAATGCCAGCAGCTGCCCTGAGGTTATCTGTGGATCTTTGTCAGCCTGGAGTTTTGGGGTTTTAAAGGGCAATGACCAGGTCTAAGGGAAAGAGAAAAGTTGGGTAGCAGATTCCTTTGAGACCTAGTCCCTCAGGAGCTGTGTTCACCTGAACTGGGGATTAAGGGTCGGCTCACAAACAGTAATGGTTAACACATCTTCATTCTTTAGCCTTGTCTTTGTTGGTGGGAGTGGTAGGCTCTCTCCGGAGAATTTACAAGTGCAAATTGGTACTCATGGTAAGTTAGATCAGAAGTCACACAGATCCTGAGAATTTAAACAAAGAGAGAGAGAGAGAGAGAGAGAGAGAGAGAGAGAAGCTGAGATTTATTCCTAAAGGGCCAGAAATCTCACAGAAGTAAACATAATTGCTTCTAAACCCAGGTTTCAAAGAATACTCACAATATATTTTGTACAAATATTACTTGCCAAAAAAAGAGAATAATCAAACAAGGAAGGGAGACAAAAACAATCACAAAACAAACACTGAGTAGGTCACTTATTTTGTACCAACTTAGATCTTCTCAGATACACCTGGCTCTCTCATACAAGATGCCAGTGTAGTGATGGGCTCTGTATGGATTCTAACCAAATGAAATCGATGCTAAATCTAGAAGTCTGATAGTACCTCACTTTGTACCTGGCCATTGTACCCCTTACCTCCACAGTGTCACTCCCTGATAAAATCAACTCATGACTCCCCTGGACACCAGCAAATCGTGTGAGAGAACTAAAACTCTATGAGTTAAACTTGATTCTCTGGAAGCTGAAGCTAGATGATGTTCTTCTTTATTCTTTGCCACTAACAATGGCAGTCTTGGGATACAGATGATTTGGTGTGTAGGAAATAGGCCCTCAGGATAAATGAACACTGAAAGAATATTCAAGAAGATCTTCAATAAAGAAATTCTGAAGGATTTACTTCAAGAAGGAACATAATCAAGAGATGGTCTGAGGTGCAAGAAGAAATGGTGAGTCAAGGCTATAAAAAACTATGGGTAAATGTGCACAAACCCTGTTTATATCAAGACAAAGTGGTCTCTAATTTGTAATATTAGAAAAGAAGAGAGAAGAGTGGACAATAGAAGGACAGACAAGACTGGCTCAAGAAAGTTAAAATTTTCTAAAGTTTATATTTCTAGGGAACAACGTGAATTTTGCTGGCCTTCAAGCTTCACAAAACTAAGTATTCCCCTTTAACCCATGTGCTACGTGAGTGCTTACTGCCCCATTTCTTAATTGAGCCACCAATAAAGAAGTAACAGATACTGGAGTAAGTACATAATGAGGTGTCCCTGGTACATAATTTACCAAGGAATATTACATAACCAGTCTCAAGCTGAGTGTTGTGATGCATGCCTATAATGCCAGCATTCTAGGAGGCTGAGGCAGGAAAATCACAGTTCAAGCCCACCCTGGGAAACTTAGTGAGTTAACATGACAAATAAACAAACAAATAGGGATTTCAAATAGGGATTTCAAAATAAATACATAAATAGGGATGGGGGAAAACAAAACTGGGGATTGGAATATAGCTCAGCTGAGTTCAATCCCCAGTTCTGCAAAAAAAGAAAGTAGAAAGAAAGAAAGAAAGAAAGAAACAAAGAAGAAAGAAAGAAAGAAAGAAAGAAAGAAAGAAAGAAAGAAAGAAAGAGAAAGAAAGAAAGAAAGAATTCCATTGCTCTTTGATACTCCAGCCAAATTAAGGAGGATGAGATTTGATGAGGACATTTCATATGATGCTGTTTCCAAGTTGTGACTGACCATTTCCCCATGGCAAAGAATGAATTGGTGCTATAATTCAGTTTAATCACAGGAACTGTGGGTTCCAGCAAGATCACTTAAATATACTGGAAGACACAGAAGGTTTGCGAATCTTGTACCTGAAAAAGTTAAAAACTTGTGTTGGAATCAACCACGTGGGAATTCTAGCTATAAAAACATGGGTAGCAAGCACTGGCTTCCTAAGGGCAATACAAGAAAAAGAAACCATGGCAAATACCACACTGTGAAAGTTAAAAGAATACCCCTTGACAGTGGAAACAAAACAACAACAAAAAAAGATTGATCCCTATCGGCCACTTCTATTCAATGCTGTCCTGGACGTGCTAATCAAGTAAGCAGACAAGAAAAAGAAATAAATGCTATAAGAACTCCAAAGGAAGATATAAACCTGAGAGATGCTATGATTGTGTACACAGAAAATTAAAATAAACTTCAAGCAAGTAATTACCTTTAATAAGACAGTTTAGCAATGTTACAACCCTGCCACAATGCACTAGTAACTAACAACACACGGGTGTTTAAAAAGATGCCAAGACTATGAGGCACATGGGAAGAAATTAAACAAAAATTGATTCAATCCTGAGAAAACTGTAAAATATAACCATGGAAAGACATTAAAAAAGAGCTGAGTAAATGCTGAAATATATTCATAGATAAGAATATAATTTTTTCACTAAATCTATAGAGTCAATAGAATTTTATTGAAAATCTAAGCAAGTTTGAAAGACAATTAACAAGCTTACTCTAAGGTTACTACTGAAAAACAGCTCACCAAAGACACAGAAGGTTTGCGAATCTTCTGTGCCAAAACACTTCCGAAGAAAACAGTATGTAGAAGCTCATATGACATATCAAAACTTTTTTAAAAATGTAACAATTACTATACTATATTTTGGGCATACAAGTAGGTCAAAAGATTCCAGTAACAAAATAAAGAGCCTAGAAATAGATTCATGTTTAAATGCAAATGTGGTATATCATCAAAGAACCACTAAAAATTGGGGGGAAAGGTTGGAATCTTGAACATACATGCTGAAATGAGTGATTATTTATATGGAAAAAATAAAATTGGATTCTTTTCTTAAAATAAAACATTAACTTCACATCAGATGAGAACTTACATGTGAAAAAGCAAACCTTAAAATATTTTTTGAAAGTGACAGATTATCATCAAGTTATTAAGATAGTGAAAAACTCATTAAGCAAGATCAAAATGCACCAACCACTTGAAGGTATCGAAAACTAACATATAAGCAAAATAAAATTGAGCAAAACCATCTTTCTCTTTCTGAATACCACACCTTGAGGAAACAATAACAAAATGAATCATGACCAGAAAAGGATAACCACCATGGAGAAGGTCCTGAAATCTTGAGATTTTTCAATTTTTAAAAGAAAGGCCATGTATAGGGCATATAACACTCTTCTAATAGTTTAACTATAAAAGTGTTTACAAGGCTTAAATATGCAGGAGAATGGGAATTTATGATGATCCACCTCCTATTTCCTTTCCTGGCAGTATGGAAGACCCTCTTTGAGTTTATCTCTTCAAACTACACACACATACACACACACACACACACACACACACACATACACACACACACACACACACTCTGCAACAGAGGGGAGAAGAGGAAGAAGAGGCTTGGGTATATGTGGATTCCAGCTTTGCTAGCTCCTTTTAGATATGGTGAGGAATTCTGTCTATCTCTATACAATATGGGTGGTGCAGGGATAGTTGCTGTGTCCTACATAAAAGTTAAGTCCAACTCAGAAGGAAGTGGTTGAAGTTATATTGTGGTTTCAAGTCAAAGTCCCATTTTTATCCACAATAGCACTGATCTTGCTGTGATATCTGACCTACATTTCCAATTGATTCAAAACCATTGCGGAGGAAGACCTGGGATGTAGCTCAGTGATAAGGTGTTTATAAAGCCCTGCGTTCTATCTGAAGCACCACAGGAGAATTTTCTATAAAAAAACAGCAAAAAGTGCTATGATTAATTATCAAACATAGGATTATAATCCTTAAAACCCCATCAGACTTTTGAGTTATATTTACATATATATACTTGATCTGAAAAGGATTTTAAAGAACAGATTTTTTAAGAACGGTTCTTCAAGGTAGAGTTAAGATGACTGGGTGGAACTTCTAAGAAGAGATAGTTCAGTTTGAACTTGCTATTATCTAAGAACTTTTCAGCATCTGGTTTTCCAAGAGTAATGCATTTACATTTCCCAGCAAATTTCCATTGGAGGCCACTAATCCACAGAAATAGGAAAATTCATTCTTGTAATATCTGTGGCCTCTAATGCCTCTTCTAACTGTAAACTTCAATGAAATTTTTAGAAATACAGACTTAAAAGTGACTGTCATTGTAAGATCTCAAAGAACAAGAGCAATGCAGATGGTTACAACCAATATTCTTGTGTTCCAAAGCAACTTTAAAATTTTTATACTATTTCTTTATACTTTTTGCCTTCAGAATCCCATAGGAAACTTTCTGACACAAACTTTGATGTGTGACAACCACAAAAACATGAGTATTCCTCACACGGAAAGGAACTTTCTTACCTGGAGGATTAATCATCATTTGAAAAGGTTCTGAAGACTGACTCAGATTCCTTAGATAGAGCAGAAAGCAAAGTGTATATATAACTCATTTTTTCTTTCCTCAGAATCCTATTTTGCTTACTTTTCTGTCAGTGTATCCCTGTTTTGTTTTATGTTGTGTTGTGTTGTTTCAAATTGTACTTTAGTAACAGAGTAGGCTGCAATTGGTAGGCCCCAAACTTATCTATAACAATCACTTAAAGAGGTTTTGAAGAAAAAAAAAGTTTTGCAACTCTCAACAAGAGACCATAATCCAAACTAAATTAGAATCTTCAAAGGTGGGAACAAGACATGACTATCGTTTAAATTCTCTGGGTGATTTCAATGTTTGAGCAACCTTAAGATGCTACTCTATCAGATAATACCAGTAGTTCTCAAACTTGAGCAGGCATCAGAAGCCTTTGGAGGGTTTCTTACAGCACACTGCTGAGCTTCAACCCCCAACTTTCCTATATTTAGTAAGTCTGAGGTACAGCCAAGAATTGCCGTTTCTAACAAGTTCCCCAGTGATACTAATACTCCTGGTCAGGGGCCAGGAACCACATTGTGAAGGCACTCAGAAAGGCTTGTATGTTAGCCCACTTGATTCTCAAATAAGGAGGTTTTAAGAAACCAAGTATTTGGTGATGTTTCCATTGCATGCATGCACAAACGCATGAAATATGTTACTAAAAACTAGTTCCTTCCATCTATGTTTTACCCTACTTTTAAAAAGAGCTCATGCTCTTTAAGACCCCAGACTGTCCTCAGTCATTCAGCCATTTTAAGGGTTTTATTACATTAGTATAACCAAAGAAGACCCAAAAGATGTTCCAAAATTCCAACAACCCAGAGATGAACAGGTTAAAATAAGACAAACCAATCCTGAACTGATATTGCTCTTTTAGTTTTACAAAAACATTGATTGCAACAATGTGTTTAAATAAATTACAGTAAAAGACATACTGTCATTAATCCTGCTCGTAGTACTTTTTCCTCACACTGAACATATTTATCTCACAATTTTTGTCAGTTTCTGAAGCAGTATAGTAAGTCCTCTTTCCTGAGTGTATTTTTGAGGTATCAAAAATATGACTAATCTTGCTGTAGCCAAGTGCAATCCAGTGGAAAGTTAGGCTTTTAAAAACATGATAGCGGGCCAGGGATATAGCTCAGTGGCACAGTTCCTGCCTGGCAAGGGCGAGGTTGTGAGTTCTATTCCCAGTACCTAAATAAATACAAACACTATGGGGTGTCCTCATCTACCTTAGTCAGTCGCTTACTCTGGCACCATGTGACTCCTCGTTCTTCCAAAGCCAAAATGAGCATGAGAGTTAAACGTTTTGAATGCATTTTGTATGAGGAATCATGGTTATTTTATCATTGTTTCTTTAAAGGCCACATTGCAGCTGAGTGATTAGCCTATAGTAGAAAGTTAATTTTCCACTGTGTAAACCACACACAGAACTATGCACACATTACTAGGTGATCTGACTGCTTGTCATATCTTAGAGAACACCATTTATCTCCCTGTCCCAATATATAAGCCTCTTTTAAGTATGAACATATATTTTTATTCTTATCCCCTTGATCATTAACCTTAGTTTATCTATACATATTTGTCAATTGGTTTTACCTAGAAGGACTGTTTCTAGTAACGCCAAGGGCACTGTCAAACAAAACATTACTCAGACATCAAACAACACGTGACAATCCTCAAAACTGAGACAGACAACAGAAGCACCGTACCCTGATGAAAGCATGCCTGGGATGATGTTTCCAGACCCTCTCCTCATGTTAAAATCAAATGTGAAAACCTCATCATTTCATCCTTATGTCACACTCCTCTCTTGGGCATGCCTGCTGCTCTCCTGCCATATGTAGCAAACTATTAACTTTTCTATGCTCCTTGGCTATTGGCAAATTACTTTATAACTTGTGGTACAGGCATCTTACATATCATTTCTTACATAATATTCAGAACATCAAGGCAGCCACACAGTGCAACTGAAAACACTCATGAAAGAGGATATCCAGAACTGCTTCAGACACAGCAAGAATGATGAGATAAGTATTCCAAGAAAGGAGAAGTGTTCTGATGGGCACAAGTGGCAATGTGTCTTTTACTATAATCATTTCTAAAATCAAAACATTGACCATAGTTTTTAATCATGCTATTATATTCATTTTATACTTAAATGTCCATAACTGAAATATATACTCACTTTATATTTAAATGTTTATAACTGAAATCATGTACCAGAGATTTTTAACACACAGCCATTAATGTCATTTTCAAGTAAACTGTCTCTTGTTTGAAATGAAAAAATCAACTTAGCCTATTTCTCAGGGTCTTTAGGAATTCTGAGAGAAAATGTAAGGTGCATTTGCTTTTTCCATCTGTCTTGATCCTTAATAGTCTTTTAGTGTTTTGGAGGTTTCATTATGGAAAAACAGTAGGAACAGAAAGAATTAAGCTACTCTTGCTAAATTTGTACAATCAGTCTCAGTAACCTGATCACATCCTTGAATCTATCTTTTCAAACTATTTTGGCCTTGAGGTTCAAATTCATGCAATTTTCCTGGTTTTGACAATTCTCAGGCTGTTTCAGTACCCAAACCCAATGATTAGAGTGCCAAGACCATTATTTTCTTTAAATTCAAAGGGATATTTTCTATTTTTTTCTACTTTATATTCAGCATTTGCTGCCACATTCTCAGTGTCTTCATTGCCTTTCACAGTCTTCTTTCAAGTTGGGTGTGAGAAACTAATGAAATTCAAGGAAAAACATAAATGCAATCTTATTCCTGAGGAAAAGTACAGTCTTTCATTTTACCTAAGATTGAAACCCTCAATTCCTCTTCCTTTAAAATGTGTTTCTGGAAGGATCTCCATCATCACCCTCAGCCTATTTTGGGTAAAATGAGAATATATATGCGAAATGCTCAGAAAAGCTCAATGCATTGAAGAAATATAAGGGTTGGTCATTTCCAGACACAGGCTGCTTCTAGCATGTGATTCTCTTCCACAGTGACTCAAGAACTGATAAGCCTTCTCATAACTGGTCCAAAAGTAGTACCATAATTAGTAACTTATCTGATCCACACTCCTGCAGTACATGGGGGTTCAGGTTAATGGAGATTTAAAACTAATTACTATTTCATGATCTTGACTTCATTGTCCACCTTGGTTGAGCCAACAGTCTTTTGGCTAAGGGTTGAACTCACCTGGGCTTCTATTATAAACTTTCAAAGTTAGGGGACATCTAATTCAACTCTTATTCTGTATATGGGACAGAATAATCCAAAGACATAAAATGACTTGTGCAGTGTTTCCCGATGACTCAAGGCCAAGCAGGAATTCTCATAGTCCTGGAGCAATATACTTCAAATAATTGTACTGCTTTTAGGGAAATACACTGAGGACAGGAAAAATGGTTAGTGAATAGGTAGTCAGATATTTGTACACAATATTTAAAGACAGCCATAAGTCTCTGACCTAAACCCTGAGGATTCTGTTGACACATCTTCTTATAAGAAACAAAGTCTGTAAAGTATTTCTGTCTGTGGTAAAGTAGTTCTCGTACCTATTAATAATTCAAAACTAAGCTCAGAAATTACAACAGAGAACAAACCTGATCATTAGTGGAAACTACTACTGTCAGCACTAATAAAGGTAATTAACACCAGTGCTTAAATTTTTTGCTCACTGAGTAATTGCAAGGGGTTTTTTTAAAAAACAACTTTATGAAGAAATTAGCCAGCCATCCCATAACAATTTCTTCTAATGTTCTAAACATCTTATTTGCCAGGGAACTAAACCATACGAAATGAAAGAAATAGGTTGGGAACTCAGGGAGCGTCATTCAACATTTTCTACTGTTTACTTTTTTCATTATAATACATTTTCCATTTTTAATTAAATGAATGGAATAGTTGTATAGCCTGTGAGATTATATACAGTTGCCAAATAAAGCTGCAGACTTCTCTCTTCTTAATTTGCTTAGAGAAGACAACTCTGCTGTCTTTTAAATAGACACATTTTCTTCACTTATCTTGTTTTGAATTTGTACAAGCTTATAAAATCACAACAGATGCTTCCTGTGGGTACTGGGTACCAAATAAATTATACATCAGTTTCCCATTGTTTTTTTTTTCTTAACAGTCATCAGAATCTTGTGAGCTCAAAATTGGGTAAGACAAATTCAACCAATTTTCTATCCTCTCCTCACTCCTATGTAGAGAATGAAGGCCAAGTCAATGACAGTAAGCTGAGCATACAGAATATTTTTTGTTATAAAGGAAAAAGACAGCTTGGCTATCTACCTATCTCCCATTGCATCAAAATTTCAAAATCAACACAACAGTACACCAATGAGAATTCTATTTGCATCGGGTACAAAGTTAGGCACTATGCAGAATAGAAAATGATGAGACACTGTCTTAGAGTTACTTTCCTTGTTGCTGAGACAAAATGCCCAACACTCACAAGTTAAAAGACGAAAGGCTTATTTTAACTTACAGTTTGTAAATGTTTCAGTCCATAGTTGACTCCAAAGCAGGGTGTCATGGTGGAGGGACATTGCAGAGGATAAGCAGTCCCTAGCAAAGCAGGGCAGGCTGAAGGCAGCCAGCAGCAACGTAGCAAAGCAGCCTTGATGTCACTCAAAACAATGCTAAACCAATTAATGGATTAATCTATATACCATTAATTCCAACATCACACCCTTAATCCACATTCACACAGAAATCCAGCTGCCTCCCAAAACTCCACTCTGAGTACCTCAGGCTTTGGGGGGATATCTAAGTACAAGCCTTAACAGACATCATCTCTGACACCAAAGGCTACCACCAAAAGTAACCAAATGAAGCATAATGGCAGCACATAGAGGAAATAGAGGAATTCTCTCCAGAGTTCTGAAGCATTTTTAAAGTGGATATTTAGTTCTGAAGAAAAAGCCTCCCAAAGCTTTTTCTAAGTTCTACAGGCCAAACTTTATCAAGTTAAAAAGTGCAACAACTTGAGATATGAGGCAGAAAATACCAAAATTCAGCAGTGACCCATGAGTTAAGAAAGATAACTCTGATATAAGCTCTACCATCTTCACCCAGCACTCAAAGCATCTGGTACAATGATCGGAGTCACAGAGAAAGGGAGAAGGAGCCAAGGGCAAAGACATCAGTGATTTTCAAAGAGATAGATAATAGTACAAGTGAAGGGATCTCAAGAAAGACTGGTTTGCTAACCAGACTGAAAGATCCGTGGCCTGGCTGCTCTAAGAGAACATTAAGCCCCCTCTGGATCCTGATCTCTGAGAACTAATTATGCTAAACAGTGCCTAAATGGTTTTAGTTTCAAGGAGAGGAAGCTGGGCTACTCTGTAACTAGATTAACAGTGTTCATTTTCAGTGGAATCATATTCAAGAGGAAAGACTGGGAAGTGTTAGGAAGGAAAGTGGCAAACTAGCAACAAATGGCAAAACAAGGGCCAAGACAGACCCTGAGTGAGTGAAGATGAAACCAAAAAAGATGTTGGAGTGGCAATATACTTTCGGGGCCTGAGTTTCTAGAGATCAAATCATGAGGTACTAAAAGGCCCTTTTGCTCTCACTAACTACTCAAACCAGAATATCTTATTCTCAATTTATAGAAAGATAAGGTATTTCACAAAGACAGACTAGCTAAGAATTGAAAACTTGTCTCAAATGTGACTTTAATATCCAAGATCCAGTGTTTACAAGGTAAATCTTATTTTTAAAACTGTCCATACCTTAACCTGAAGAGTATGTACCCTTATTACTTTTCCACTTCACTATGTGGGCCACTTTATAAAGCTGGTGATGATGTGAGAGCATAGAAATTATCATTGTTAGTTTGACCTAGGTTTTACACACAGGGCTATGGCCTGTCCCCGTCACTTCTAAAGTTAGTTGCCACTATTCAGTGCAATGTGTAAATCGTAGCACCTGCATCTGAAGCAAAAAATCTCTTGCTGTTCATCATAAAAATTATTTGTTGTAATGTGTGTCCTGCAAGACAGCTCTTTTCTAAAAATGGTCCATTATTTCTTAAATGTTAACTATTTTATTCTAACAAGTTAGAAGAGCAATAACCTAACACATAGCTGTATACAGAGCTGTTGACAGCCTGGTCCTCTTCCCCTGGCTTTACCTGCCCCCACAGTTCATCAACTAGCCCAGATTGAGGCTTTTCTCAGATCTTGACACTTGCCCAAGTTTGAGATCTTCCAGTGCAGACAAAATAAGTGGGCTTCCATGTTATAACTGGAATTTCCTTGACTGCCAATCATACTTGTGTTCTTATATCTTCCCTACCAATCATGACTCAGGACAATACCTGACCACATCTGTAATGTGACCCACAGCTTCCCTGCCATCATTCTTGTTTTCCACAGTCCAGTCTGCCTTACTTAGTTCTCATTCTCAACCTTACCCACTATAGAACAGCCAACCCAAGCCAGGACAATTACAGAGTCAGACTCTGGGACTCAGCACTTCATTCACTTTTGTACACTGGGAACTTCACTCTTTGTGGTTTTGTTTGTTTGTTTGTTTGTACCAGGAATCAAACTCATGACTTTGCGCTTGCTAGGCAGGTGCTGTACCACTGAGTTATATCCCTGACTTTGGTACTTCACTCTTAAAGAGGCATTCATTGTTAGGCACACAAAAGTGTCAACCCTCAGTTGGATAAGACTTAAACATTGTGTAGTAGTGAAGCTTGATTATGTCAACTTGATTGGCTGGGCATGTCTGGGTGGACTTTTGTGTCTATATCTGCTCCCTTACCTTTTCTCTCTGACACTGCTATCTCACTTTGCTATCTTTGACCACCATAAGCTAAGCATCTTTGCTCCATCTCACCCTCCCACTAATCAAAATTAATATACTGTGGAGCCATCTTCATCACAGACTGAATTTCCTGAAACCATGAGCCAAATTGAACCTCTCCTAATTTAAACTGTGGATGTCAGGCATTGTGTTCCAGGAATAGGAAAGCTGACTAATATATGTACCCTGGGAATCTCTTTTCCTGAGACATGAATACGGACATCTCTGAAATGACCCCAAACACCTCCAGATGCCCAGGGGGAAAGGAACAAGGGAATTGAGAGGTTATTTTAGGTTCTTTGATGGATCACAAAATTTCTAATATGGATCTCTAACGTCTTCCAAATGTAGCAGTTAGATGTGACCACTATAATACTATGTAACCAATCACCAAAAGCTTTAGCAGTTTAAAAAATTGTCACAAATTTGAGTTGCATGGGACACTCTGCTTCAGGCTGCACTGAGTAGAGCGTCTCTGCTCCCCATGTCTCTAATTCTCTTCCTAGGGTTGGAAGGCTAGCTTTAATATGTGTCTTTAGTGGAGATGGCAGATGTATAGCAGAATTGACCCCACTAAGAAAGCACACTAACTCTCTGCTTACGTTACAGTTTGGCCAAAGCAAATTACACAGCTAAACCCAAAGTGAAGGGGCAGTGGACAACTTTTATTCACAATGAGATAGGAAAAGATTTCAAATGTACGTGGCAAAGAATGTAATGACAAAGAGAAATACAAATTTGGGATGATCAATCTACCACACAGAATAATAACAATTATGAAGATATTATTCAAAAATAATATTATTTATTGGGTACTAGTTGTGTGCTAAGAATGACACATTTATTATCTCATATTGTCCTTAAGATCAACCTTGTAAGATAAATGTAAGTAACTCCATCTCCAAACGAGGTATGGGAGCCCAGAGAAACTAATCAGTGAGCCACACACCACACCACTAGTAAATGCCAGAGCTATGATTCAAATACAGATGTATTTTGTTTTAAATCTATATGTTTTCATACCAATAAGGTTCTTATCACAGACATTTAGCTTGGAAGCAAAAATGTCTGATCTTGCAAAGTGAAGAGCCAGTAGAAGAGGTGTTATACTAGGTAATTGAGGGATCGAGTCCTTGTGGCTATATCTTCTAGAGTGGTAGCTTTTAAGAGCATCCCTGAACAAATACAGTCAGTCTAAATTAAAAGAATATAGGTAGAAGCAATAAGAGTACAAAAACATAACATCACTACAATCAAAGGTCAAGTCTAAAATGAAGGACAAGTGATTCAGAGGTTAGGAGTAAAGAGATACAGGAAGCAAGAAAGAAGATGGAGATGCAACATATATATTATCTAGGGAAGTATAGGTAAGCTGTTATAGCTAATGATCCAAAAACATAATGGTTCAACACAATGGAATTTATCTTACTCATGTCACAGTCCAAGGCAAAAACATATTTAGGGCAGAATAAGGAAAGCTTGCTCTATAAAAGGCAATCATTTGGGAAACTAGATTAATGATAATTCTGCAGCCTTCAATGCATGGCTCCAGGGTAACCCTAGGTTTCATCATCAATGTCTACTGGAAGAAAAATATTGTCATGAAGGTGTGTGAATAGGTGAGCTTATTGGACCACACTTGAAATTTCCACTCGAATTTCATTGACTATAGCTTAGCCACATGAGCTCACTAAACTATGAGGAAAACTAGGAAAGGTATAAAATCTGTGTTCCCAATGAGTGGCAATGGATTTTAGAGACCATCTAATGGCTTCTGCCACAGAAGGAGAGTCAAACATGTACCTTGATTGAATCAGCCAGAATCCTGGATAGCTTGGATTAAATAAGTGATCAAAATGGACAGAGTGTAGTTTCTCTTCATGGTAGATTGCTACTTGGTGTCAATACATCATACCTCTGTGCATGTATACCCTGACAATGACCACATCACAGGCCACATACATTTCTCTGTCCCTTGACTACTATTTTGGTCACATTACTTGCTTTGACCAGTGAAATGAGACAGATGTGATAGTGTACCACTTCCAAGTATAGGCACTGACAGACTTAGTGTTTCTGCCTTCTCTCTTGTACCCTTGCCATCACAATGGAAACAACATACTTAAGCTGGCCCACTGATCCCAAGAGGAAGATGAGAGACAAGACAGATTTGAATCATTCCAGCTGAATGTAGCCCAGATCAGCCAATCCCCAGGCAACTCCAAGATTTGTGAACCAAATAGATACTTTTCATTGATTTCTCTTATGTCAGTTACTTTTTCACTGTCTAATGCTGTGCTTGTTATATAACATTTGTATGGCCAGAATTAGCTTATATGCCAATCTAGTCCCATCCCACCTCAATTAACTTTTACATGGTCAACAGTGCCTTCAAACATTGCAGGCAACCTTTGAAGTAAGCTTTTTCAAGCTTAGTGTCCTGCTGATTTTCAGGTAAAACCCAATGTGATCTGCACTCTATAATCCATAGATACATAAAAAGGGAGGTAAACATTCTTCCTTGTCAGCTGATTAAGGACACGATCCTGCTAACTGCATCATATTAAAAAACCTCATGACTCCAAACATGCTCCACAGAAGAAGCAGATGTCATCTTGACAGGATTTCTTTGTTTTCTCAATAGATGCTACAAGAGCTGCCCATGTTCTCTAGAGCAGGCAATTCATCAAGAAATCAAGATTATTCACTGTTTTATTAATACATTTTATGCAGTCATACTGATTTCAAACAAAAGTGCCTTCTGTCTAATTGCTTCTGCCTCTCAGTTGATGGAAGCATTATTGTAGAACAATTGTGTCAGCCCAAAATTTACCTTGAGTGTAAAATATAAAGAGACTACACAAAGTGCTTCTACCTATAGTGAAGTGTCAAAAACTTTCTGAATCTGACAGCTTTGCCAGGAAATGAAAAATGTCATTTTACCTTTTTATCTCTGTGATATCCTTTTTTCCTCTTTTTCAATGGAAAGACAATAGATGCCATGAAGTTGTTGGAAAAATATACTAAGACCAGCTACAAATCAGTCTGATTGTTTAAGCAGTCAAGTGGCATACTCAAATATTCCCGACATGATCGTCTCTAAATTGCCCCCGTCTTCCTATTCCTACTAACAAGTCATTTCTTTGTGAAATTCTCTCTCAGTCACTGAATACAGCAAGCAGGGATGTGAATTCTTTGAGAGCATCAGAGGAGAAGTTTGAATCAACCAATACTTTGTTACAACCAACAGAATTAGTCTCCCAGACTCCCAACCAGTGGAAAGATGGCCCCAACTAATGCACTTTGAAATTTATTTCTGTATTTGGGGCCACACCACTCACATACTGCCACCAGTCAGAGACTGTGCCTGCGGTATGAGTTCTAAGTTAACTATTTCTAAGGAACTAGGACCTATTCCTAGGAAACACAGGATACCTCTGATAGCCAAAGTTGCCTGGGAGATATCCTCACAGCCTTACTAAACTTTCCTTCCACTGCAAACTAGTCTAGGATGTTTTCGCTCAGCCTCTTTTTGTCCTCTTCCCTCCCGTCATACTTGCATTGTGGTCTGATGGCTGTTCCAGGCTTTCCCAGCATCTTCCCCACTTTCTCTCAAAAGAATTTCCCTTAATAAAACCCATACTCACATTTAATCTTAATATCTGCTTCTTTGAAGATTCAGACTTACACATCTATACATAATATATGTATGGGATTGAAGTCCATCACACAGCCCAACCTGTCTTCAGAGATAAGTGCCTCCAGGAGAATGGGCATGCTGCTCTTAAGAAAACCTATTCTTAAGTAAAGCCAATGACTTTTCTCACTTCATTTGCATTATAACTGATTACAGAAATGATAATCTCCCCTTTGGTTATTACCATAATAATAAAAGATACATATAGTCATCCCATTTACTTACCATATTTAAATGACCTAAAAATTACATATCTCATGTGTTTCCCTCTATGGTTCTGACTATTTCTCAGAAAAGCGTATACTTTATTTGCTAAGAATGACAGGTTAAGGGCAATGCAAGGGGTGTAGATACCTGAACAATTAATGTCATTCAATGATTCTACAATACAACTTCAAAATTTGTAACCTCATTTCCAGACAACAAAACTCAAACTTCTTCACATGATATGTAGTTCTTTTGTGAGAGCCAAAGTCCTTTATAGGTGGCCCCAATTTACCATCTTAGTCTCTCCTCCCACTCCTGACAATTTTCAATGCTATATTCCCGGTACCTCCTTTTTTACTATCTAATCAACAAATAAGTAAAATGGCATTCAAAGAACAAGACTCCCTTTCTTGTTTGTTCACAGTAGGAACAAGATGTGTGTGGAAGGCAGAAGGACAGAACTGACTGGCTAAGGAAGAAGGGGAGGAATTTGTGTCCGAATATGACCCAACATGTATGTACCCTCTTTTTTTTCCATTATAGCAGCTGATTATTTCAACACAATGGGATTTTTTCCCTCTAAGTTTCCACTGGTTATTGATCTCTATACCAGCAGGCAGTTGTTTTCCAAATGAGTTTTAGTTAGCAAATTGCAATACAGCATTTTTGTCATAGCCTATAGGACAATAATTAAAATATGCTAATGCTGATTTACCTAACCAATATCTAGGAGTACCATACATAAGAGCTCTTCAAAGGACATCATCTTGAACCCTTCCCTTGCCCTGAAACCTGGGATGCCAAATGGCAGTCTACTGAAATGTGGTCCACATAAGATGTACTATGCTGTGCAGATGACACATCCCTTGTCTCCTCATTTTGTGTAGTACCCACTGTCCTTACCCTGAATTTTCAAAAGACTGTTCTGTTATGTGCCCCAGTGCTAGACTTCTAGCATAGCTTATCCCATTGGTTCTTGACTCTTCCTCCTTCATTTCTGATCTGTACCAAATTTGCTACTTGATCTGTGATTGTTCATCCTCTTAGTGGTACAAGACATTATAGCACCATTCCAAGCAAATGACCCCAGATCAAAGTGAGGAATAGACTTGCATTACATAGGAATGGGAAGGACATTAGAAAATGAGGCTATGGCACTGCTGCTGAGTGATTTTTCAGCACCATCTTGTTCCTACCTTAGAATGTTAGCTGACAACCCTGAGAAAATCTGTATCTCTTAAGACTCAACTACTATATAGTTGATTTGCGAATGAGACCTCAATACAGAGTATAGGTTCAGTAATATCAGAGAACATTTTAGAGAAATATTTACTCACTGGAACCCTTATCAAATGTTAGTTTCCCATAATGTGGTCCAATTAAATGTAGTTCTACATATCATTAAGAGATGTATATTATAGAAACTATTTCCATGGTCCCAAAAATCTTTGAAACTATTGCTTAAACAAAGTTAGATAATTTTCTTAACTACAGGATTTCTTAAAACCTTACTGAACTAATAGGAATTATCAATCACCAAGAAGAAAATATAGCATGAGACAGCACTCAAATTTGTTCAACCATGGCATTCATTTTCTTTTTCTTTTTTTCCTTCAAATGGAGATCTATTGATGTCTTGCATAACCCACTGTTCAAAGGTTATGATTTGTAAATACTAACTAAACATAATATCTTAGTCATGGATTACATGGAGAGTAAAAATGATAAAAGATGGTTTCTGAAAAACCATGTGCCTCTCTTATCCCAAGTGATCCAAATAGTTTTTTGTCCATATGGGAAATTGATACCATGCTGAATTTTCAGACTTCAGGCAATTAAGTTTGACTAGAGTGACCTTGAAAAGTTACAAACCTATCTCGGTCATGGTTCCTGCATTTATGACAACTGACCATAAAGATATATCTCCCTACTCTAGTTCCCTGACCTATAAGAATTAATGGAGCCATTCCTAAGGAGTGATGTGAATTCCTTGGAGAAAGTATCTATGTAAATACAAGGTCTTGTCATCTTAAATGCTGTGGATTTATGCCCTGAACTATAAAGTGACAGCCACACAGAGAGAGCACCTCAATTATTTTTCAGAGCCATAGAAGTCTGATCAACACATTAGCCTTTCAGCCACTGTCATTTATAAATAGCACCCTCCCAAATCTTGCCTTTGCACATGAAATTCATATTTCTTCCTCTGAAAACTAATAAGATGTGGCAGCAGTGTACCATTGAAAGCTAGAACTCTTTAGCATTTCAGTATTAATTTTTCTAAGGGCTAGAAAAGGCAAAGGACCTGCAACATGTGATGCATGTATATTACATTTACTCACACAATGGAGGGAAGGGCCAATATGGAAAGTGTGGATCAAGTTTTACATTATTTATGTAAATTAGCCTGTGAGACCTAATTTGTAAGTGTTTAATTGCATGAAGTGAAAATTGAAGCAAGATTTCAAATTACCTTGGCATCAGGATACATTAATTATATCAAGGAATAAATGACATGTTGGGGATGTGAATGTGTGATATTTGAAACACTGGGTTCAAATTGGCTCTGATATCTTTTTTATTGCAGTCCAGGTTTTAAATTTTATTTTTATTGACAAAAAACATTGTATATGCTTATAGTTGCAATGTCATTCCTGGATATATGCTTACAACATGGATGATTGAGTCAGGATAATTAATATTCTGTTAACTTACATATTTTCTTTGATGAAAACATTTAAAATCTACATTTTAAGGCAATTTTGAAATAGTCAATGCATTGTTATTTATTGTATCCATCGTTCTGTGCAATAGATCACTAAAGTTTCAGAGTTTCAGAGAGCTCTATTTATTCCCTTACATTAAAAAGCAAGCAAGATAAAAGAAGGACAAACAGAAGAGAATTCAGAAACACAAACAAGATGTCTTTTCTTTTAAGTAGTGGTAACTGAGATATGTTGATTGACTCTTGTAAACTTGACCACTCTCATATTGGTTGTGAGTGAAGAGCTAAGTGGCGTGACTCAGAGAAAACAGCTGGTTACATTCACATTACAATTTTTCAGGGATTCTTGTGCTTTGTACCTAATTTATTCTTGTGTCTTACCTGCCCCCAGGGAATTCTTTGTTAGAGCTGACTTCTTTCTTCTGTGTAAGTGTATCCTTCCCACCTTGAGATCTGCCATCTCCATTACTGCAATCTTTCCTCTGCCCAAAAGGCTTTTTATCTCTTAACCTATAATTTTCCTTTTGCTCCCACTCTACCTCAAGAAAAGTTCCTCAGTCCTTTAAAGATAAAGTGACAACTGAGAAGTTTGAAAAAAAAAAAACAACTGTCCCTTCAGTTTTTCTTTAAAAATACCCAATTTGGACTTTAGAGTGATTCTGGGATTCTACCTTGTCATTTCTGCATACACCTCAAACTACTTATCTTAATCTAAAGTCCAAATTATCCCTCAGAAATGAAGGGCAGCTGAAAATAGTCATTCTCTCTCTTTTTTTTCCCTCTGAAATATCCCTGTTAAACAGGCTCCATTGCCTGCAAGAATTTGTGAGATGATGCAGGTAAAAATTTGTGGCATTTAGGAAATTTTTAATCTTAAAGAAATGTAGCAGACTGAGGCTGTAACTCGACACTATAGCATTTGCCCAGTATGTGCAAAAGTCTGAGTTCAATCCTCAGTACCACAAAAAAAAGAAAGAAAAAAAAGAGAGCGTTTTTTTTGCTGACATTTGCTAAACAAAACTAGCTATTTTGCAGGACAAAATGTAAATCCTCCTATGTGATCACTTGATTGAATAATCAATGGAGAAATAGCATATGTGCTGCTCTCAGAAATTGCGCTTAGTCATTTAATTATTTTAATTTTTCATATCTCATGATGTGTATACACATAGACCTTGTCAAAACCCATGATGGGTCAAAAATTCCATAGCATCTATAAAAATTGTTAGCATTCCCAAAGCTTACAAGGAAAGAAAAATTCTGTTTTAATATATTTGTTATTGCTTTGGATTTCCAGGCAGACTTTTTTATCATTTATTCATTTAATAAATGTCTGTCGAATAGCTACTGTTTCTACTGGCACCATACGAACCACTATTTATAGAATTGATAGTCAAATCATACAGAAACACAGAATAAATCAGCAATCATAAATTCCTGACTATTGTTCCCAATAGTGCCCAGGGTGGTTTTGCTTGTTAGCTCACAAACAAAGGCACAAACAAATCTTAATTTGGATTATGTTAAAGAAGGATGTTTCCATGGTATCATATGCAGCAATGCTTACTTATATAACCTCTCATCAACTCCATAAACATTCAGATAACAAAATTCCATGGTTAACTGATAGTGTTAAAGTAATATAATAGCAGCACAGTAGATGTATGAGCAGAGTTATCTGATCCAGAAAAAAGCCAATCAGTTGGCATGAAAAAAGATGAAAGAAAATACTCAAAGAAAATTTCTATTTCCATGTTTCTAAGCAGTCCAGCTCTATTTATCTCAAAATAAATGGATTGTTTTGATCTTAATTTTCTAGTTAAACTTACGTTACTTTTTAAAAACAATCAAAGTTGTTACCATAACTAAGTGAAATAAATCACAACATAGAAGGTTAAATATTACATGGTTTTTCTTATAAGAGATATCTGAATTATAAATAAAAAAAGCAAAATAAAAGACAGATGGTAGGAAACAGGGAGATAAGGGAGATAGACTTCTTAGAGATGGCAATAGGAGCTGGAGATGGGGAGAGATGTGTATATTTGTACCAATTCCCAAAGATAAATGCAGTTTATTACATTTTGCAAACATATACTAATAAAACAAAAAAAACCCAAAAAATCAAATTTCTCCCATTCTGTCTTCCCCTTATAATGCAGAGAATTAAACCAATAATTGTTTTCAGGCTTACAGAGAAAAGAAAATAACAAAACCAACTACAAGTTTACTACTTTTCCTCAGTCTTTCAGAGAGCTGAAATCACACAGTAACCAAGAATGACAATGACAAGTACCCAAAGCAACCAGAACTATCCTACATTGCTGGTGGAAATGGGACAAGCTAGAGTCACGGATTCCACTTATTCTGGAAAAGACAAAAACCATAGTAATTCCGATGAGGACAGTAACTGTTAGGGACTGAGGGCTGAGGAAGAGGTGACCATGAAGGGGCAGCAAAAAAAATTTGGAACAATGGGGCTCTTTTTTAAGAAACTTTGGAAATGGATGCATGACTTTATTCATTTCAAATTGATAGAAATACGTACCGCACAGAGTGAATTTTACCATATGGAAATTTTTTTAAAATGTTAGGATGTGGGAGACAAGATGGAATGCAGTCCGTGACAAATCTAACTTTAATATAAAACTGCCCTAGAGGTAGTTAGGGAAAAAGGAGCTGATCTTAGTCACTTTCGAAAGCCACATTTTGACAGGGTACCATAAGACTAAAGGCAAAAAAAATACACAAACACTATTGGAAAATTTGTTTTTCATAGCATTATGAGTTAACAATTTTAAAACTATTTATACCTCAGGACTGAAATAAGTAAACACCTTGTATATAGTGAAAACTGGGTTCTCACTGTTAGAGAATAGAAAAAGTGATCATATGGGATTATAATCCTAAGGATTATCAAATATCCATGAGTCCATGCTTATATAAGTAAATAACTTGAATAAATAAACAGAAGAGATAACTTTCCCCCAGGGAAGAAATCTAATATAGAAGAAACAAAGAACATAGAAAGCACTATTGAGAACCTCACAGTAGTAAATGCTACAGGCAAGATCTTCCAATGGATGGTAACCATGTTTGTAAAATTTTAAGTAGAAACAATATAATGCTTAGTCTCAAAATGTATATATAAAATATTTAGTTATTACGAGGAGAAAAATACAGCTGTTCCTCTGTACCCTCTGTACAGTTTCCACCCTCCTAGATTCAACCAAATATGGATCTAATATATACAAAACTTTATCCATGGTAAATGTGTACAGACTTTTTTCTTGTAATTACTCCCCAAGCAATACAGTGTAGCAAGTATTTACATAGCTTTTGCAATGTTCTAGGTATTATAAGTAGTTAGGAGGTGGTTTAGAGTATACATTAAAGATGAGCAAAA
The DNA here is from genome assembly GCA_004027295.1 of Dolichotis patagonum. NCBI lineage: Eukaryota > Metazoa > Chordata > Mammalia > Rodentia > Caviidae > Dolichotis > Dolichotis patagonum. The sequence goes on along the minus strand of PVJX010011419.1, from coordinate 9,767 downwards.
GTGCTTTGCAAAATGTGCCATTTTATATAACAGACTTAAAAATCCTTAGATTTTGATACCTGCAATGATCCTGGAACCAATCCCCTATCCATACCAAGGGATGGATGTAGCAGGTTTTTAGTTGAAGCTACTGGTAGATACCACCTGGAAGATTAAGTGATCAAAGCTTACATCACCAGTAATACATATCAGAATAATGTACTCTATGATATGATGTACTTTAAGAGAATATCACTGCTGTAGTATTCTTCTCAAGAATGTATAACTTCAGTCTGATCATGAAAAAGCATCAGACAAACTCAAGTGGAGGTATGTCATATGGAATTATTAAAAAGTACTCTTCAAGAGGCTGGGGACGTAGCTAGTGGCACAGCACCCGCTTGGCGAGCATAAGGTCCTGAGTTTGGTTCCCAGTACCCCCCCAAAAAAAAGAAAAACAAATACTCTCCAAAAGTATGAAGACTATGAAAAGCAAGGAAATATTGTAGGTTGGAGGAGGTTGTGGAGATACAACCAATATAGGATCTTAAAGTAGGCTCTAAAAGAGAATAAGGATATTTGGAGAAAAATTGATGAAATCCATATAAGCTCTATAGTTTGGTTAATTGCACCAAGGTTGTTTCTTTCAATTGCCATCATTGTTTGGTTATGTATGACATATGTGGGAACTTCATTAAGTGTATATGGGAGCTCTGTACTATTTTTGTAACTCATCTGTAAGCCTAAAATTACTTCAAAATTAAAAAAAAATAATTGCAATCAAGTATAATTTTTAAGCTCTAGTGGCTCTAATGTATTTTCAACAATACCTCTACTTGCTTAGCCCAGAAGCTTGTCACTATTCTATTAAAATATACATTCTATTTTTCCTCCCTTTAAACCTGTTAGACATTGGGTTTTTTGTTTGTTTGTTTGTTTTGTTTTGTTTTTTGGGGGGGTTGTATCGGGGATCAAACTCATGACCTCACACTTGCCAGGCAAGTGCTTAAGCCACCAAGCTAAATCCCCAGCCCTTGTTTTGTTTTTTGAGACAAGGTCTTACTACACAGTTCTGGCTGGATTTGAACATT
>PVJX010011418.1:0-53748 GCA_004027295.1 Dolichotis patagonum | reverse complement strand
GGGCTGGATGCTAACTACAGGCCTTGAGCCCTCGCAAGTTTAAGCATCACACCGTTTCCCTTGTGTGAGAAACCCAAAGCATACATCACTTAAAGAGCAAAATAACAGAAGCATAGCAGGAAGCAGGGAGGTGGATCTTTTGCCAGTGGGAACGGGACCAAGACATGGAGGGAGGCAGGGGTAGAAGGAATTCAGAAGTGTGATACACATGTGCCAGCTCCCATGGTGACCATGATCACGCGCTGCAAACACCTCCTGATACAAATGTAAAATTTTAAAAACAATTTGTGCCTGTGAGAGAAGGACGCGTTCGGGTCTAAACTCGATGAATGGGCGGTGCAGATTTCGGGGACAGCCTGGGCTGGAGCCCCGCCGCGAGAACAGTGCGGGCAAGGTGATCTTCTCCTGGGTCTGGAGGTCTGGACCCAGTGCGTGGCTCTGAGGACCACGCTGGGCCCCGGCACCGGGAGACCCACGATGGCCGGGGGTCTGCAGGCCGGGAGCGCCCCTCTCGCTGACCTGCAGCCCTGAGGAGGGCTCGAAGTCGCCGGCTTCCGCAGGACACTGTCCGCGGGATGAAGGCGCCATCCGCCGGCCGGGTACGCTGTCCGAGGGTTCTGGCCGCTCGGCCCACAAAGAGCCTCTGCTTCCCTCACGGGGCCCTGGATGCTCCGCTCCGTTCCGCTCCGGCGGACTCGCCAGCGCCTGGCGCACCTTCGCCCACATCTGCCTCGGTGCGACCGACTTGAGCTCGTGACAGAAACGGGAACAGTCACGCAACCACCCCAACCCAAGGGCCCGGCGATCCTGCCGAGAGCCCGAGTGAGGCTGCAGGCCTCGGCGTGCACAGCGTTGCTGCAGCGCTGGACTCAAGGCCACAGGAGGAGCGCGGATGCAAAAGGGAGCGAGGAAGGCGCGGCGCGAGCGCCCGGGCTTGAGCGTGGCGGGACGCTCGCATGTGCTGAAATAGCCTTTCCATTTTTTGTCCACCATCTAAAAAATTTAAAAAGCTTCTTTTGTGTGTGTGTGTGTGTGTGTGTGTGCGCGCGCGCGCGCGCGCTCCCTGGTTAGTAAGTTGTGAGACAGGCGGCAGGTGACATTTGGTCTGCCGGCCCCCAGTGACCTTGCTTCAAAGATTCCTTGAAAATCTTAAAATGCAGGCTTAAAAATTATATAAGAAAATTGTGATGTTATTTGTAATTGTTATGAATCTGTAGAAAAATCAGGCTGCTTTGGTAATTTAGGGCTAAAAGCCATTTGCTTTTTTCCTAGTCACATCGTGTGAAAGGAGATGGAGGATATTTTATTTGGGTAAGATTTGAAATATATTTACTAACTCCCAGTTTAAACCTTATAACTTTATTGTAATGTTTTTATTTTTAGCGCTGTTTTTATTTTATCTTTTTTGTTCATTTTTTGTTTTTTGAGACAGTCTCTCTATGAGGTTCACACTGGTCTTGAACTCACTGTGTAGCCCAAGTTGTCCTCAAACTGGCAGTGATCCTCCTGCCTCAGCTGCCTGAATGCTGGGATCACAGTAGTGGATCACCATGCCCGGCCATGTTGTAACATTTTTGAAGGCATTGTCAGAGGAGTACAGAAGGAAAGAAAGGTATGGGACAGGGGACCCACAGCTGCCAGGCCAGTGTGGAAGACGTCGTGTGACACCACTGTGATTGTGCGTCCAGAGCTGATTTCCCTGCATGCACTGAATGTGCTGTAGTAGGAGCTGTGAGGGGTCCACAGGTCAGGTCAGGTCAGTCTGTTTATTTTCTTTCTTCCCACAAATTATTTATGTTTACTCCAGTAGGTTGAGGCAGGAGAATCCCAAGTTCCAGCCCAGACTGAGCTGGAACTGACTGATTTAGTAAGCCCTCATCTCAAGATAAAAAAAATTAAAAATAAATAAAATGGGCTGGGATGTAGCTCATTGCAAAGGGCCTGAATTCACTCTACAATACTGAAAAGGGGGCATTACATTGTTTTTAGCTGAATTACATTATAACAACAGATGTGTGTTAAAATGTGCCCCCTTTTTATTACTAACCTGCACTTCAAATTATTTTTACTTCTATTATGGATCTTCCTTTTCTGCTATCTAGATTAAAAAGTTAAACTTATCTTTTTATATATTGTAGATACACAGTTTCTTTGAAATATGTGGTTTAGAAATATTTTCTTTCACCCTGAACACCTCTGAACAAGGTCCTTCATACAACAAAACATGAATTCTGAGTTAGACCTATTTTCCCTTTCATGAGTGGTACTTCCAGTCTGAGGTCTGAGGAGCCTTTGCATAGACCTAGGGCCTGAACACATTTTCCTATTTGTTATTTTTTCTTGAAGTTTCACAGCTTCTCCTCACTGTGTCCAGGAGACCTGGACATCCCAGTGCAGATGGAGCAGCTCCTGCCTACCCACCCTGGGGACAGGATGTAGACATCCTGGCGCTGGGCAGGCTCCCTATTTCCAGGGAGTCGCCAGGAACACCAGGATCACAGAGAGGCCGTCTGTCTCCTCCATATCTGATCCAGCTCTGGCTGCCTGAGGAGTTTGGCTGTTCAGGTCTCTGAAGCTTTGGGGATGATTCTCTCACACTCTACATTTATGAACCGGCCATTGACCTGAGGAAGACCTGAGGACTTTCTCCTCTCTTCTCCCTTCTTTCCTCTATCTTGGTTACTTTTCTCACATTGCTGAGACAAAATACCAGATGCCCAAAATAAAATGAAGAAAGGAAAGGTTTATTTAGCTCTCAGTTCTGGAAGTTTCAGTCTATGATCAGCTGGGTCCTAGGCAGGGTGCCCATGGCCCAGGAGCAGCAGTCAGCGGTGCAGAGGACAGCAAAGCAACAAGAGCAAAAAGGGAGGAGCCTGAGAGCAGTTGCTTTCTTTCCCTTCTGCTGTATGCAGGCCACCACCACCCTAGGGTAGGTGTAGCACTCACACCCCCAATGCCAGCATTGGACCATGAATCAGACACTAACTCTAGAGTCAGCCACCTCGGAAAAGCATGACTGCATGAGGCTTTGGGTGGACATCAAGACACAAACCATAACACTCTCTGAATCTTCTCTGTCTCTCCGTCTCTGTCTGTCTCTGTCAGTGTCTGTCTGTCTCTGTCCATCTCTGTCTCTGTGTCTGTTTCTGTTTTTCTATCTCTGTCTCTGTCTCTTTGTCTGTGTCTCTACCTCTGTCTTTCTCCGTCTCTCCAGCGTGGACTCGGGAACCCCCTTATTCGATGGGCTGCGCCCCTCCTGGTAGCGTGGGCGTCTCTGGGCTCCGTCTCGTCGGCCCCTCTTCCACGCCCACGCGGGCCTGGCCAGACTGTTGGCTCGGTCTGGGTCTGGCTTCCCTCGCTGGCCGCGGCCCTCCCTGTGCGAGCGGGCTCGGGTGAGGTCGGAGCGCAGCGCGGGCCCACGGGCCGTCCTCTTCCCAGGCGGAAATGTGCTGGGGTTGTGGAACCGCTTTGAGGTCCTTGCTTTTTTTCTGCTTGTGTTTGAATTAGAGTCTCTTTGTCCATCGACCCGATGACCGCTTTGTGCACGAACAGGCTAGTCCCCAGCCCCGGGGCAGCGCAGCCCCCCAGCCAAGCGTCCGGAGGACCCAGCTCAGTCCGCAGGTTCGTTAGGCACGTGCAGAGCCGGACGGCGCTCAGTCCGCAGGTTCGTTAGGCACGTGCAGAGCCGGACGGCGGGGCGGGTGAGCGCTGCATTCCAACACTGAAAATCTAAGGGCGGGTGGGGAGGGGCCCACGGAGCGGTGGGGGTGCAGCTCAGTGGTAGAGCGCGTGGTTGGCATGCGCGAGGCCCTGGGTTCCATCCCACGCACCTCCAGTGTAGGTGGCCTTGCACTTTAGTGGAAGGAGGGGTCCATCCTCCCCCAGCGGAGTGGTGGAGATGGTGGAGATGCCGGGTCAGCAGTTTTTGGGTACCTGAGCTTGCCTTTGAATGTACTAAACAGGTTGGCTTTGAACTCGCAGCAATCCTGCTGTTTTAGCCAGCATTAGCATGCACGATGCCCTGGTTTCCAATAGTGGCATCTCCAGTGTAGGCGACCTTGTTCCTCTTTGAAAAAATGTCTGGGTTCTGTAGCTCGGTGGTGGAGGCCCCATGCCGGTAGTTTTTGATTGTCTGACTGAGACGGGGTCTGAATACACTAAGCAGCGCAGGTTGGCTTTGAATGCATGGCGATCTAGGTGATCTGCCAAGTGGGGGTGTTGCTCAGCGGTAGAGCGCGTGCTTAGCATGCACGAGGCCCCAAGTTTGATCCCCGGCACCTCCAATAGCAAATGTGGTTCTGTGCTTCTTGATAAAAAGTGCCTGGAGCTTTGTAATACAGCTTGTTATTCTACACCTGCTAGCACTAGTCAAGTTTTTTTTTTAGACAAGTTCTTACTGTTTAGCCCAGGCTGCTCTCAAACTTGCAGCAATCCTGCTGCCTCAGCCTCTCAACTGATGGGATTACAGCCCTGTACCAACATGGCTGGCCTTTGCAAATTTCTTAATTCTTGTGGCATACAAAGAGCTGATTTTGTGCTCTAAATGTTTTCATAGCATTTCTTTTGCATTTTTATCGGTATATTTTAGATATACGTAATAACATTCATCACACCTGTACATTATATAACTTTCCCCCATTCCCCTCCCCTCTCTTTAACCCCTTGTCTCATTTATAAAAGCTTTGTTTCCATTTTTTTCTATTTTTTCTTCTCCCTTCTTTTTTGCCCCTCTCCCACCCCTTGTTTCCTTTCCATTCTGAACATTTTCTTCCCATTTCCCAATGCCTATTATAGGTTTTGGTGCTTATTTACACTTTCTGTTTTTCACACTGAGAAGCCACGCAACATTTGATCATGTGTGTCCAATTTATTTCACTTAAGAATATGTTCTCAAGGTGCATCCATTTAGCTAGAGATATCTCAAACTTATCCTTCTTTATGGCAGGATAATACTCCACTGTATATAAAAATTACATCTTCTTTATCCATTCATCAGTTGATGAGCAAGTGGGCTGTTTCCAAGATTAAGTAGAAGAAAAATAGCTGGGTCAAATGGAACCTCTAGTTTTAGTATTTTGAGGAACCTCCACACTGATTTCCACAGTGGCCGCACCAGTCTGCACTCTCACCAACAGTGGAGAAGGGTTCCTTTTTGCCCACAGCCCCGCCAGCATTTGTTATTGGTTGATTTTTTGATGATAGCCATTCTTTCTGAGGTGAGATGCAATCTCAGGGTTGTTTTAATTTGCATCGCTCAAGTGACCAATGATATTGATCACATTTTCATATATTTATTTGCTGTTTGTACTTCTTCATCTGAAGTGTGTATTTATGTCAGATGCCCATGTTTGGATTGGGCTTTAAATTTTTTGAGTTCTAGATAGTAATCTACTAATTACTAGTTCTAGTAATCTAGAACTCAATCTAGATAGTAATCTAATCTTTTTGAGTTCCTAGATAATAATCCTTTGACAAACAGCTGACAAAAATGTTTTTGCCCACATTGTAGCTTGTATCTTCACTCTGTTAGTGGTTTCTCTTGTACAAAAGTTTTGTAATGAGATTCCAGTTATTGATTCCTTGTGATGGTTCCTGTGTGATTGGGTTTTGCTCATAGTCTCTGCCTACACCAGTGTCTTCAAGAGTTCTACCTATTTTATCTTCCAGCAGAATTAACATTTCTGCTTTAATATTTATAACTTTGAATTTTTTTTTTTTTTAGAAAAGGTCTTGCTCTGAGGTTCAGGTTGGTCTTGAACTCACTTTGCAGCCCACACTGGGCTCAAACTTACAGTGATCCTTCTGCCTCAGTCTGTTGAGGGACTGCAGGGTGTATACCACCATGCCCTGCTGATCCATTTTGATTTTAGTTTAGTACATGGTGAAAGATATGGGTCTGATTTTTAATCTTCAGCATGTGGAAACTAGTTTTTCCAGCACCATTAAAGAGGCTATCTTTCTTCCAATGATTGTGTTTTTGCACGTTTGTCAAAGACAAGGTGGCTAAATATATCTGGAGTTGTTTCTGCATCTTCCAATCTGTTTCACTGATCCTCAGGGGTTCGGGGAGGGGGCGTTTTTGTTTTGTTTTCTTTGCCAGGACAGTACACTACTGTTTTTACCACAGTAGCTTTGTAATACAATTTGAAGTCTGGGCCAGGCATGTTGGTCCACTCAGCACTTAGCAAACTGAGGCAGGAGAATTGATGCAAGTTTGAGGCCAGCCAGGACTATAAAATGAGTTCAAGGCCAGCCTGAACTGCATAGTGAATGCAAAAGACAATAAATAAATAAATTAATTAATTAAATAAAACAAAATTTTAAAAATTTTGGTCTGGGACTGTGAGGCCCTCTTCCTTGTCTTTGTTTCCAGAATTGCCTTTAGTATTCTAAGACTCTTCTGGTTCCAAATGAATTTTAGGATTGTTTTCTACTTCTGTGAGATATGCTTTTGGAATTTTGATCAGAATTGCATTAAACCTGTATAGCAATTTGGAAGTGTGGCCATGTTCACTTTATTGGTTCTTCCTACTCAAGAGCAAAGGATATCTTTCCATGTGGTTTTTGAGTCTGTTGCAAGATTCTAGCTCTTCAGTTAATTGGGGATGAGAGCTTGCTGCCTACTTGGCCCAGTCCCTGCTTCTCTGGCACTAGCCTCTAGTGTATTTTATGACCCATGGGCAGTACCAGTCTTGGCATATAGGAAGAATAACTGGTTAAAACAATTATGGCACCTGGGCTAAAGCAGTACAACATCCAATGACAATAGTATCGAATACAGCCCAGAAGATGACAAAACGTGATAACTTAATTTGCCACCTTTAATTGTATGAACTAAATTTGTGGTTATATAATGAAATCTAAAACAAACCAGAAAACTGTATACAGTAAATATGCCCTCCGTCTCGTGATTCTACACTCAGAGAAGACAATTTAAAAGGAGTTGGGGGGTGCAATAGAGAAACAGAAGAAGAGAAAGAGGTTAGACGCAAGGCTGGGGGACAAAGGAAGATCACACTAACTGGGAAAGTGGTGAAGACGACTGAATGAAAAAGAGAAGAAACAAAAGCAATAGAATAGGACAACAATGATAGTAGATACAACATTCACACTCATAAAAATAAGAACAGTCAAGAAAAAAAGAAAAGAAAGCCAGAAGAAAAAGAAAGAAAATAAAAAAGCCGCTTCGGGTTGCGCAGTGCTGTCGCTGGCGGACAGAGCAGGCCGGCAGAGCCGGGATCTGCGCTGATGACCCCGCGCCAGCCGGAGATTTGCAGCTGGGGCGCGGAGAAGCCCAGCGCGCCTGCACCTTCAGCTCCACCAGAGTTCGGGCTGGTTTTTGGCGGTGCGGCTGAAACCTATTCGTTCAGCCTGCAACACCCCGTGTGCCTCCCCCCGGCTTGCACTGGGCTCCCTGGCCTCTTGAAGGCTTGCGCTCAGCTCTCCTCACCCTGGCACCAGGAGCTGCTGGACGCAGCCGGCCGTGGCTGCTCTGGGTTCCGAGCTCAGTCGCCCCTCTCCGGGATGGCTACGGGCACTTGTCCTCTCCTGAACCTGAACAACTCGCCAGCCACTGGGGTCCGCTGCACCCACCGCTCCGGCCCCCGGCACGTTTCAGGCGGAGGCCTCCGGGCCACCCCTGGTCCGGTGGCCAGGCCGGAGCCGCCCCTCCCAGGCAGAGGGTGGAGGCTCCGGGAGAAAGCGCTGCTTGCCTGCCTTCACTGAGCGCTCTCTTCGCTCTCCGATGGGCTTTAATCCTGGCTTCGGATCCTTCCTGGGGCCTTCCCCCCCCCACCTCCTCCTCCGCCTGCTCGGTTGCTGTATTCCTGGTCTGGTCACCGAACTGTGGAGAGCCCTCCCTCTGCTGCCTTCCACGCTGCATCTTCCCAGCTTCCAGAGCATTAAAAACACTGCTCGTCCAAACTGCACTTTCTGCGCACCTGTGGTTCTGACGAGGATCGCTGCCTCCTGCGGGCGGACGATTCACTCCTGCAAGTGCCCGACGCCTGGCCCTGAGGCCCACCGCAGCCGTGACCCGCAGGCCCGTTCTCCACCGCCTGCGAAGGCCTGGGCCGAGAGTTCGAGCCCGATCAGGACAGAGCGTTTTCGCGGAGCCGGCAAAGCAGGGCGCAAGACTTGGGGGAAAAACGGGGGCCTTCGCCCTCTTACCTGACCCGAAACCTGTGAGAAGGGCGCTGGCCAGGTCCCCGAGGAAGTCGCGCGCCTGAGCCCCTCCCACCCTCCCGCACAGCGGTCACCGTGGGCTGGGGTCCCGGGCTGGGACCAGTGTGGTCCTCGGCTGAAGCTGCCGCGCTCCAGCGGCCCACGCGGACAGGCGCGCTCTTCTCTCCCGGCACTGGACCCCTCTCCTCGGGGATCGGGCCCGCCATCCACCATCGGGGTCTCCACCATCCGGGTCACCGCCGTGTCGCTCCCACGGCCCCTCGGAGGCGCGCGCTGGGAGGTTTCTTCCCGCGCTTTCCTGGCCGCGGCTCGGCTTCCTGCGCTGGAGCTGGCGGTGGAGACAGCGACGCCGGGTCCTCTCACGAGGGAGGGGGAAGGGACGTGGCGCTGGTGGGGCCTCCAGGCTTGGCCGGACAGAGGGCGCAGAGCTGAAGGCAAACCTGAAAGAGAAATGGACAAAAACCCCAATTGTACGGGGTGGCTGAAGTAGCTCAATAGTAAGATGAATTATAACTTAAACCTGAAGTTTCCTGGTTCGATCCCACCCCTTGGTTACTAGTTTTAGTCACTTCTACATCATTTGTGATCCCAAAATCTCTAAGTTGTCGCCTAAGGAGCTCCTTTCATGGTAAGTCAGTAGCTTACCGAGTTTTTATGTTCTGTTTTGGTTTTGATGCAGGGTCTTGCTGTGCCCTGAACTTGCTAAGTAACCCAAGTCGTGCCAGCCTTCGTGCCTCAGCCTCCTGAGTGCTGGGACTGCAGATGAACGCCTCCTCTCCTCACCTGGCAGCTCAGGAACAGTTAACACATGTGAGACTCCGGAGTGAAGTCGACCGTCAGAGATGACTTACCATCTTCACATGCTGTGTAAACACTGAAAATTAAAAACAATCTTTTGCAGTACAGAGATGTGTGTGGCCTGGGAAAGGTTGTGAATTTATCACTGCACTCTTGTGACCCGAGGGTGAGATTTGCGGGTGTTAAATGTCTTGGCTGGAGAAACACTACTTTTCTCTTAAACTTTCCAGTCTGCTAGGACGCAGAACCCACATGTACCCTGGAACCACACAGACGTGCCCGGCCCTGCGCAAGCACAACCTGTAAATCATGGCGCTCTACATACTATTTTTCTATTAATGTAGAAAAACATTCTCAGGAGAGAAGCCCAGGCAGGCCCAAGATCTCTAGCAGCCAGCACGAGCCGGCAGGCCTCGGTGGCTTGGGGCCTCCAGACCAGACAGAAGGGCTATCGTATGGGGACCTGTCCCGCTTGGTCGCTCGGGAGCCTGGGGTGCGGGAAGGCGAGGGTCGTCCCTGTGCCCCGGTCTCAGCGCCACCTCGCAGGTCCTTCTGGCGTTTGCTCCGCGCCCAGCCCGTCCTGGCCTCTCACTGGGACACGGGGTGCGGTCACAGGACTCTGGGTCCTCACGCCGCGGCGCGCGGCGCCTGGTGCAGTTCTGCGGCAGAGCCCCGGGCAAGGCGTGGACGTGCAGGGGAGAGGGCGGCAGCTGGACGGTGCGGGCCTCTAGGGTCTCTGCGGTGCGGCGTGGCGCGGCGCGGGGGTACAGAGGTAAACTGAAACCTGAGCAAAGCGAATCCTCAGTGCGAAGCCAGCGCCCAGCCCTGCCCGGACCCGGAGCAGCCCAGGTGAGCCCCACGCCGAAGGCTGCAGCCTGGAGCGTGGCGTCCAGCGGGCCTGGAGCGGGAGCTGGGGTCCCTGCGCCCCTGGGGTGAGCGCAGCGTGGGCAGCGGCGCCTGCATCCCGGGTTCCAGGCCCCGACTCGGCCACTTCCAGACTCCTACCTGACATTGACCCTAACCTTGACCCCGACCCGACCCCTGAGCCTGAACCCGACTTCGACATTGACTTCGACCCGGGCCCCTGGCGCAGCCCCGCCCCCAAGGGACTCGGACCTGTCTACCGCACTGTTACTCGCTCGGAAGCACTGCCGGATCCCTGTACAGAACCGGGCCGCGTGCCGTCTACACCCGAGCGGGTCTCGGATTGGAGGAGTCCACTATTGCGGAGTACGGGCTCCGTGGCTTAGCTGGTTAAAGCGCCTGTCTAGTAAACAGGAGATCCTGGGTTCGAGTCCCAGCGGGGCCTGTGGGTGGCGGACCCCGAGCGGCTTCCTATTTTTATTACTCTCCTGCAGCTCCAGGGCGCCTCCGAGCGTCCCCGCTCAGCTCCATGGCAGGACCGGAGCTGGCAAGGGTCGGGCCGGGGCCGGGGCCGGGGGTCCGCAGGGAGGACTCAGGTCGCCTTCCCCCCGCCCCCGCCTTTAACTTGTTTCTAGGTGTCATCCTAGTAAGAATGAAGCGCGACCGTCCCAGCCTAATATTTAGAGCTCTTCTCGTCGTGGAGACGAGGGGGACTGAAACGCTCGCCCTGCTAAAGCCTGAAAACCCGAGCGACCTGGAGGCTCCAGCGCAACGCGGCCTGGCGGCGCCCCCGAACTCCCGCAGGAGGCTGTGCGTCCCCAGCCTTCGCCTTTGCTGAGCGACGCCTGCTTCCGGGTCCCACCTGCGGACCCCCAGCCGGGCAGGGTTGGGCCGCGGCGGGGCGCAGGGCCAGGGACCCACAAGAGGCCTTGGCTCTCCTATGTTCTCTGGACGCAGCGCACAAACCAAGGAAACTGCAGAGAAATTGTGAAGCTCCTTATTATTTTCCTCTTTTAATCCTTCATCTCCCACCATCTTCCAAGGCACCAAGAAGCACAGCTGAGGTTAATCCCTGCCGTGTGACACGGGCCTCGGTCTGCTGGTGATTCTGGTGATTAATTTCCCTCCTGCGTCCACGTTCATCTGCTGAAAAGCACACACTGGCTGACAGCCGGTAAACTTCAAATGCAAATCACCTACGTTCACAGGAATTAGGTCAGGTTGGGAGTGGAGGAGGAAGGAAGATTTGAGAGAAGACGAACATGTAAATCTGTGTGCATATGCCCCCCCTTCTCTCTTCTATTTTTTTTCTGAACTTGCCACCATGAAAACATTGCTCAGGATATGCAACTTAGGAAAACAGCAACTGCCCTGGAAATAAACTTGATTCTCATCGTACCCACAGGGCCAGGACTGAGGCGCTTCCTAAATCTTAGCTTGTGCTTGTAGATTGCTGGGGACAAAGGCAATTTGGTCTACAATGCAGTTATCCTTAGACTACAGCTGCAAGAAAACAAAGCAACCAACACAAGGGTGAAGGAGAATAAAAACAAAAGCTTACAAAGAATACAGGAAGTAAGCCTCACAGTTTTTAATTTAACATAAAAAACAGCAGTAAATCAGTGGTGGGGGTGTAGCTCAGTGGTAGAGCGCATGCTTTGCATGCATGAGGTCCCGGGTTCGATACCCAGCACCTCCACAGCAGTTACTTTTTTTGTTCCCAGAGCACTGTTACCTAAAAAATAATCCCGAGATAGCTGTCCTGCTTTTCTTCCTTTAGTTACCTAACCCTCTTCTCACAGAAAATAGATTTGATTGGTGCAAAAGCAGGAGACAGAAAAGAACAAAGTTAAAGCCCTGCGCTGCCCCGGCAATAAAGATGCCACGGGGCAGCCACCGTCCTCCCCTACCCCAAAGGACCAAAGCTGGGGGCATGAAACTGTTCAGCGCTCATTTCTCTCCTGGTTTCTTCTTTGTATCTTGAGGGCTGTGAGATGGTTGCGGCTTCCTTTCACAGAGGGCTGGGGAGCTGCGGTTCTGCTTTTTCCTCCCTTAGGGCACTCCTTTGGGAGCTGCCGCGGACAAGATCTGCAACGGTGAGAGGACGCTGGGAAGGACAGGCCGAGAGCACGGAGGGGCTAGAGGCCTCCGACTTGGTCACGCGTGAAGGCTTCTTGGGCCTTGGCGCCTGGCCGGCTGCTAGCTACGTGCAAAGCAGCGAACAATCCCACCCCGATCTGGGGAGAAGAAATGCCCTTCAGGTCCTACCCTAACTTTTAACCTAGGGACTTGAGAGCAAGTGAGATGAATGTGGTATTTAAAAGGCAGTCGATTGAGGGATAGCGTGGCACAGCGCCACGGATAACTGAATCCTCGACGCTGTCTCCTCCGCAGTGCTGCAGAGTCCGCAGGAGCTGGAAGAAAGAGCCAGGACAGAGTTTCCTCAGGGGCCCTAACGGGCGAGCAGGTCTGAGGCGCTGAGGGGGGGGGGGGTCCGACTCCTCCTCCTCCGCGTCTGATTCTCTTAGAAACAGGGCAGAGCCTCGGGTTTTCGGAAGCAGTGGAGACCAAGCAGCAGACTTTCCTGCCAATGATCAGGTCCCAGAACACCCAGGAACAGGATGGCCGCAGTTGCCGGACCTTCGCGGCTGGGTAAGGTGCACGGCCCGGCCTTCGAGAGTTCGGGGTCGCTTTTCCTTTCCTTCCATCAGTGCCGGTCCTGCAATCACACCTCTTCTTTCGCGGGCCTGTGGCCTCCAGCTTTGGGAGGAGGGATTGTCAGTGTCTGTGACCACAGGACGCTGCCGGTCATTCCAGCTGCAATGGACCTGAAGCTCTAGGCTGCAGTCAAGGGTCCTACGCCGGGTGCAAGGCCTGCGCTTACGTCGAACCTGATTCTAACGCCATGCCCGCCCCTTAAGCCACCCCTAACCCTAAACCGAGTCCTGACACTGTCCCTAAACTCTAACCCTAACCCAAAGCCCGCAGTGCGACTAGCCGGCGCCTCCTCGCACGCAGAGCTCGGGGTTAGAGGGAAGCTGTGATCGCTTTGGTGGGGAAGGTGAGCGAGCTGCGGAAGGTTCTGGAATAGAAGCGGCCATCGACGGACCCGGGCCAATGTCTTAGTGACCTTTCTTTAGTCTGCAAAGTAAGTGAAACTGAAAACGGAATAGTATCTTAGGGCGAGTTTTCACGTTCTGCTTCTGTGGTAGGGGGTGTAGCTCAGTGGTAGAGCGCGTGCTTCGCATGTACGAGGTCCCGGGTTCAAACCCCGGCTCCTCCACCTCGCTTTTTCCTCTCTGGGCTCTTTTTCACACAGCCCCCCCTCTCCTATTCCACCACGCCCCAGTAACGGAGAGGCGGCCCAAGGAGTTCTCTTTCGTAGACGGGGTTCCGCCCGTGGTCCTGGTAAGGCACAGGTTGAGAGTGACAAAGCCAAGCGACCTCCCGCAGGAACCGACCCCCTGGCGGCACGAAGCTGGGCGCCCCACTGACGTGGGCCAGGACCCGGCTGGGGGCTCGAGGAGCGAGCCCGGGCCGGGCTCTCAGTACGGCCCCGCCCGCGCGCGGACCGGCAGCCAGGTGCTGGAACCTGGGTTACTTCTATTCCACACCACTAGCGTTCGCTGAGTGCCCACGCGATCTGTCACCGCAGACCCTGCCGGCGCCCAACGGGCGTCCCTGGCCCCGCCAACCCGTGCGAGTCCGACCTCGAGGAATGAACACCACGCTCCGAGCACTGGCGCGGTGGGCTCGGATCCGCGCCCCATGCGCGTGCTCGCAGGTCTTCGAGGTTCGTCCTCAGATGTTCAGCCGGGTCGGTGCCTTGGTATCCCCGCCGTGGAGGTCCCGAAAGCAGGCGTGGCCGGTGGTCCCCGCGTGGGTGAAGATTCAGGAACCAAATCGCTAAGTTTCCGGGAAACAAGCTCCCGTCACCGCGACGCTGCGTTTCCGCCAAGTCGCGCGCTGGGCGCATCCACCCAGAAGGGGACCGGCTTTCCTTCTGAGGCCACTGCAAGCTGTGTTTGCACCTGTTTCAATATGAAGCGGACGTTTTGGAAATGATGTCAAATTCCCTCTTCCCGAAAGAATAGCAGGGACCTACGCCGGGTGGGCTGGACCGGGACCAGGGTTGCTCAGCGCGCAGCGGCCGCTGTTCCAGTTTTAGGACAGAGGACGAACTCGCTTTCTCCTCGGCTCCCGAATGGGCACAGAGAAAGCGCTCGCGCCAGCAGCCTGGCTGGGGCTCCCGCCGTGCTTCCCTCCACAGACGCGCGGTCGTGGATTCCCGCGATCACACATGGGCCACCCGCCCGCGACTGCTGGAGTCGCTCGGATCGAAGCCAGACACGCTAACAAGTCCGGACGGTTGAGCTGGGAAAACTCAGATCCTGGCGCACAGAGCAAAGCAGGCCCCGAGGAAAGCCCAGGCCTGAGTCGCCGGCGGCGCGCGCTAGCTCCTCCGAGCCGCGCGCCAAGGCGCAGGACGCGCGCGCCAGTCACCAAGGGCCGCGTGGTGCCAGGTCGGAGAGGAGCCTTGGGTCTGCTGCCGGCCGCCCTGGGAGCCAGGGTCCGCACCGCTTCTCTGCCCAGCTGAACTCAGGGCGCCTGCGAGCTTGGAGAGAGAAAGTCAGGGCCACGGGCTCCAGGTGCTGCGAGGGGTACGACTCTGCGGGCCGCGGGAAAGGCAGGGAAGCTGAGGACGAGAGCGGTCCGCGCACCGGCGACGGGCCTCTGAGGAATCCTTCCGAGTCTTTCGCCCGTCTCGGCCTTCCTCTCTCCTGCGTCTTCATAGTAACGCGAAGGTTGCAGAGCGGCCTTCTGGCACAGCCAAAGCCCCCCTCCCGCCCCCCGCGTCCACGGGCGAGCACCTGTTTACCGCTGCTGAGTTTAGAGAAAGTTCGAGCGTGGGGACGCAGAGAAAGGCCATGAGAAGACTTCTAAATAATAATACTACTCCCTAGTTATACCTAGGGAAACTGAAATTAAGACACTGGGTTGTTGGAGGTGCTGGGGATCGAACCCAGGGCCTCGTGCATGCTAAGCACGCGCTCTACCACTGAGCTACACCCCCTACGATGCTCGGGTGGAATCCGGTCTAAAGACGAAGCTCTCTGTCCCAACAGGGCAAAATTCACCGCGTTTAACCCCGTAGCCAGATCTCTGGAAGTGGTGCTCAGAAGAGAAATCCTCCTTGGGCCATGAAGCCGCGGTCTTCCCGCATAGGAGCCCCTGCGAGAACATCGGGTCGCCTGGCTCGCTCAGTGCAGGCCCAAGGCGTCCCCGGGTGGCCTCTCTGGCCACCAACCGCCCCAAGAGTGCGGTGCGGGGCGATCGCCGGGGCTCCGGTGTCCTGCGGGCACCGCGAAGGGGTGTAGGTCCGAGTGGAACACAGAACCGGGCATCCAAGCACAAAACCCAACAAAAATGGTTTACGCGCTTAAACCTAAGACTGGAACTGTGAAACTTGTAGCGGGAAACGTAGTCAGTAGTCCAGCGCTGACCTTGCATGCCCAGTGCACCGCAGCTACAGAACTAAAACCACAGGGCCTGACAAAACGGACATGTATGTGTGTATCTTTTGGTTTTTTCCCCCTTGAAACAGGGATCTCACTACATAGCCCGGGCTGGCCTCGAACTCACCACTATCATGCCTTGGCCTCCCAAGTGCAGGGACTGCACACTACGATTAGGTGTATAACTAACAAAGACTTAGATTGTGAAAAAGGAGGTATGAGGAACTGGGAATATAGCTAAGTGGTATAAGTACCTGCCTGGCAAGCATAAGATCCTGTGTTCAACTCTTAGTATCAGGAAAGTAAAAATAAATAAAACCGTATTTTTTATTTATAAGACAAAAGTAAAGTATAAGTATGAGATAATTTAAACAGATAGTCATTCTGTGTTCAGTTTGCAAGACTCAACTAGACCAGGAGCTACTTTCAAACTGACACACAGGATTAATAAAACTTTTATCAAAATGCCAGCAAGACAGTTTACAAAGAGACAAAATTATTCCAAAATTGATAAACTGAAGAATTAGAAAACTTAAAATAATCTTTAAGAATATTGCTGGGGCACATATCTGCCAAAAGGAAACCCATTAATCTGCGTGACTAATATGCACTAATAAACAAAAAAGCATGTGAGGAGTCAGCTACCAGATTTCAAGACTTGCCTAAGTAATTAAGACTTTGCAGTACTGAGGGAGAAGTAGAAACACCGGTTAACAGAGTAGAGCAAAAAATCCACATGAACCAGACTTAACTTTATTTATTTATTTATTTTTATTTTTATTTTTATTTTTTGGCAAAGTTGTAGAAATAATTTCATGGAGCATAACAGACTTAGCTGTTGGGAGTCCAGCCATTGAAGCTGGAGATTGATCGAATGTGAGGGGCTGAAGTAAATTCAGCCCAGAAAAAGCAGAGAAACCAAAACATACTACGTAACCAAGTTGTTCCAGCACTGAGAAGGCAGGGGCCCAGGGGAACAAGTTGCTAGGCAGTGGGGTTGGAATTGATACTCTTCTTGGAGGGTATAAATAAACATGCTGCACTGGTTGAGCAGTTCCTTTCCTCCCATCAGGAGAGTAAGGGCTCCACCTGACCCCATCTTTGTCTTTTCTTTATTTTTCTCATCCTCTTGCCCTTGCTTAACCCCAAGAACCTCAGGAGCTGCACTGGGTCCCGGCATATGGCGCCTGAACACTGACAGGGTAAGAGATTGAGAAGGAGGGGACACTGCTCATGTGCACGCAACTAGGAGAAGTGCATTGGTATAGGTCAATAGTCATCACTGGAGTGTATTGATATTGGCTTCATCAGGTGTAAAGAGTAGGGCATTGAAACTCCCTTATTCTCTAGGGCCAGTTATAAACAGTCCTGAGAGTAATCCCTTCCCCTGGTTAAAAAAAAAAAGTGTATTGATTATCTCGGCTGTCTAATTATTGGACAAACTTATTCAAAAGAATCACAAATGTATAAGGACCGGTTTGTTGTATGCTTAATTCCAGTATTTATGTTCCTTCTGTGGATTTGGATGAGACTAGGTCATAATAACCTTAAGCTTCTTGAGACAACTATAAGGGGACTGGCTCCAGGCACCATTTCAGAATCAAGTCCTGCCACCCCAGTAGCTGATTGAGCCACAAGCCGCAACTCCTGCTTTTCTGGCTCAAACAAATGTTGCTGCATCTCAGGTTGGAACTTCCACCTCTTGGGTTAGAGCCATTTTGTCTGTCTCCTTTGCAATTAGCACTAAAGGAAGCCAGACAGGCGGGGAAATACATGGAGGATTTTCAACATATCTACCTGGTTACAGAACTAAGGGTCCCCAACAATCCGGAGCAAGTAATACACCATCATGAGGCTGTACCATTTAAGTCATTAAAAGAATTGAAAATGCTACCTCTACCTATGGCCCTACAGCCCCATTTACCTTAGGTTTCATAGAGCTCCTAGGACAGAAAGTTATGGCCCCAAATGATTGGAAAGGCATAGCTAAAACGTGTTTAAGTCCAGGGGATTATTTGTTGTGGAAAGGAAATTTTTTTGAATTGTGCACAGACCAGGCCATGCGCAATACTGCTCAGAACATAGCAATTACAAAAGATATGTTGACTGGGGAAGGTGTCTTTGCTGCTACAGGCAGCCAGCTTGCTTTTGATACACAGGTGTGTGACCAGGTTAGAATAGCAGCCAGGAGAGCCTGGAGGGAGCGCCCTTCAAGGGGTGAGACCGCCCTGGATTTGACCTCTATTCCTCAGGGTACAGACGAACCATTTCAGGATTTTGCTGCACGTTCATTGCAAGCTAGTGGGAGAATTATAAGTGACAAAGAAGCTACTAAATTAATAGTTCAACAACTGGCTTTTGAAAATGCAAATAAATGGTGTAAGGAAGCCTTAAGAGCCCACAAAAAGCGAGCTACGCTGTCTGAGATGATTCGGATTTGTGCAGATATTGGCCCCTCATATGTACAGGGGCTGCTCTGGCAGCAGCTCTCACTCAGTGGGTAAACCCACAGCCTGAAGAAAAAGGAAAGACCAGGGTTACTTGTTTTCATTGCAGAGGGGAAGGACGTCTTGCTCAAAACTGTTCTGTTGCTGCACCTACTGGGGCAGCACAGCCAGTGTCTGTCTCTTCGATAAAACCTCCTCAGATCTGTGCAAGATGTCGACAAGGATATCACTGGGGAAGTAATTGTAGATCAAAAATAGATGTGGAAGGCTGGCCCATTTCGGGAAACTTCCAATGGGGCCTGCCTCGGCCCCACCAAACAATGGGGGTGCTTTCCTCACCTCCTCCCCAGCCTCACTTTGCCACTAATCATGTCTCAGACCTCTGGCGAGCAACAAAAGATAGCGGAGGCTTGGACCTCAGTTCCTCCTCCGAATTCATACTAACTCCTGAAATGGGACCCCAGGCTCTTCCTACAGAAGTCTATGGGCTTCTGTCTCGGGGAGCAGTGAGTCTGCTGCTAGGTTGCAGCAGCCTCACATTAAAAGGTCTTCAGGTTTTGCCAGGTGTCATTGATGCTGACTACACAGGGGAAATCAAGGTTATGGTTCAAACTACCATATACCAGGTTCTTGCATTGCCCAGTTGGTTATTCTTCCTTGGAAAAAAATTGGAAAATCTATAAGTAAGGAAAGGGGGTCCAAGGGCTTTGGGTCTTCCAATACTTATTGGATTCAACAGATTAAGCAAGATCGCCCTGAGATGGAATTGATCATTGAAGGAAAGGCATTTAAAGGGCTTTTAGACACAAGAGCAGATGTTTCTGTTATGGCCCAAAGGCACTGGCCAATGGCATGGCCTCTGGAGGTGGCCACTGCAGATCTACATGGTGTGGGCAGTGTTTTTCACCCTAGTAGAAGCGCTAGGTTGTTAACCTGGAGGGATGCAGAAGGTCATTCTGGACATTTCTCACTTTATGTCCTCCCCCATATACCAGTTAATTGATGGGGTTGTGATGTGTTACAGGATATGGGGGCATTTCTGGTTAGCCCTAACTCTTGGGTGACTCATCAGATGTTACAACAAGGTTTTATCCCCACTCAAGGGCTTGGTAAAAACAATCAAGGAAGGAGAGAACCCGTTACAATAAACCCAAAGAGGAACCATTTTGGCATAGGATATTCAGCTTCAAATTTTTAGGGGGGACCTTGATCTCTTCTCCGACCCCACGGACGGCATTCAAGATAACTTGGATGTCTGATGACCCTGTTTGGGTTGATCAGTGGCCCCTGACTCAGGAGAAGCTTGCAGCAGCTCATTCCCTGGTTAAGAAACAAATGATGGCAGGACATCTAGAACCCTCTACTAGCCCTTGGAATATCCCAATTTTCATAATTAAAAAAGAAGTCAGGAAAATGGAGACTATTGCAAGATTTGTGGGCTGTTAATAAGACCATGAACCGATGGGAGCTCTTCAGCCGGGATTGCCCAGTCCTGTAGCTCTTCCTTTGCATTTTTCTCTCATGGTGACTGATTTAAAAGATTGCTTTTTTACTATTCCCCTACATCCTCAGGATAAGAAACGTTTGCCATTAGTCTACCTTCTATTAATCATCAGGCCCCTATGCACCACTTCCAATGGTGCTGTCTGCCACAGGGAATGGTAAATAGTTTGACTTTATGTCAGGAGTTTGTGGCTGCAGCTGTTTTGTCAATCTGTCAGGCTTATCCATCTGTTTATCTTACTCATACATAGATGACATACTATTGGCTCATGAATCTTTATCCACGTTGCACAAAGTATTTATCCAATTGGGCAATGCCCTTCATAGTGCCAGCCTAGTTGTGGCCCTTGAAAAGGTACAAACCATGGCACCTTTCTCATATTTGGGTTACATCATCCAGCAAAGACATATTATGCCTCAAACTATTCAGATTCTTGTGGCCTTTTGGGGACTTTGGGGGGGACTGGCAAGGGATGATGGAGAGATGACTCCAGAGATCAGGCTGATGGTGCAGATCCAATTTTATTGCAGAAGTGCAGGAGTATATATAGTATATATAGTATATAGTACATATATAGTATATAGTACATATATAGTATATAGTATATATAGTATACATACTATATAGACTGAAGAAGGAGGGCAGAAGTGAGCTTACGGAAGGCGGGGATGCACTGTGGGGCAGGCTCCAAGTGGGGTAGCCCTGGCAGAAATGCTCTACTTGGTGTGCCAAGGAGCGGGGAATCTGAGTATGCTCAGATTCTTTCTTCTGCCAGGGTGGCCAGCCAGACCTCAGGACCTCAGTCTCCCACAGATTCCCCCTCTTTTTTTATTAATGCCAGTTGTATGGAGGCCATCATGGCTTGTTGAGATTGTAGGGTGTGGACCTGGGTGCATAACATCCGTAAGACATAAGATCCAATTAATCCCAGTAATCCCAGGAGTCCCAGAGTGAGGAGATTAGAGGGTGAAAAGAAGTGTTGTAGGTTATGGAAGAGGTCAGTGAGGATAGTACCAGTCAGTACTGGCATTTGGATGGAGTCGATTATCTGTATTTGGTCGGTGAGCTGTAAAGACAGGTTCCAATAGGTGCTGCTGTATGGACCCAAAATCCAGTCACGAAGTGAAAGACGCACAGCTGACAGGTTGGCAGGTTTTGGAGTAATGCAAAGCACCGCAGAAGCGTAGCGTTGGTCACAGGATGTAATAGTAACATGCCCTAAGTCTTGTAACTCGGTGTCTAGCAGGTCGATCTGTTGCTGAAGGTTTAATAAGGCCATGTGAGTGTAGGCATTTATCTGTTGTTGCACTCAAAAGGTTTCCGCGACGGAGGTAGAGAGGTTGTTGAGGGCAGCAGCGGTTAGTGTGGGCTGGGATAGTGAGACAGCTGCGGCGGCTCCTGCGGCGGCTGCTGTAAGGAAAGCTAAGATGAGCGCTGCTATGGCGGAAGCTCAGAAGTCTCACTTTTGGCGGACCTGTAAGGAAGGCTTGGATATTTGGAGAGGCAGACTAGGGGCCTGCCAGCTAGAGATATAAGACAACAGGTTTATTTGAGGTGCAATTAAAAACAGGGTTGGTAAAACAGAGAACAGTAGCAGGAAAGGGGCAGTGACGCAGGCATGAGAAGTAAAGGAAACGGTAACGTTGGTAGCAATGTTGTTATGTGAAGGAAGGATAGAAACCGGAGGGAGGCCAGTTTGGCACAGGGATTCTATGTTTGGCATCTCGCCAAGGCCGCTGCTGCACATCTGTTGGGTATTTCCTGATCCTGTGGAGCTGTTAAGAAGGGGGGATTATAATATGTGAGGGTGCCATTTGTGAAAAGTGGGCTTCCCATAGTCATCAGTGGGGTCAACTGAGGCAGCAAAAAGACGCACATAAATAATGCAGAGAAGATTGTTCATCTTCCTGAAAACGAAAGAGGGTGGTGGCCTAAAAAGCTGGTCATGTAATTGGGTGACAGAAATGAAGAGGTATAGAGGGAAGTAAAGTTATCATTAGCGTAAGGTTTGGAAGACGGTCAGCAGGGTTGCCAGGGAATTTCACGTAAATCAGCTGGGATCCTTCATGGAAGGTACTTGCAAGGGGAGAGACAGGGAACAGCAGTAAGCAGTTTAGGGTCTTTAAAGCAAGAGAAGGTGTTGAGAGTAGCATTATCTGTAGATTTACATTTACTCACAGGGAACCAGAGCCTGCATGAGTGGTTGGGGCCTTGCAGTGTTTAAAGTGGGGAGGTCTGCTGAAACATGGAGAATAAGGGTGAGGCGGGTGTTGTCCGAAGCGTTGGTGGGGTTGTCCTGAAAAGTCAAGGGGTTAGGAATCTTGGTGGAAGTGTTCAGTCCATGAACAGTACCTGTTGTGGAGAGAAGTGAGGATCACAGGGCAAGCCAATGGTACAGCTAGACAGACAGAAACGAGGGAAGGTGGGAGCATCAGATGTGACAATCGATAGGCCAGGTGGGTGGGAAACAGCAGCCCGGACAGTGACCTGTTGAGCGCTGCAGAATTTAAGGTGAGAAGCTTAAATTGAGGAGGAGCTTTGAGGGTGTCTGGTCTTCACGGGGTAAGGCACGTTGTACCTGGTCACAGAGGCTTTTGATATCACCCCAGGTGACAGACGAGGCTGACGAGGGGGAGACGTCGTCCTCGGCGTGTGGGCCCGCCTCCCAGGCCTCTCTTGTTGTCTTCAATGGTCAGGTGTTGCATCTCTCTGGTCCGTGGCCGGTCGGACATCACAGGCGGGACCCACCACGGATGTGGGGCTGTTTCTGGAAAGACACAAGGGAACCCCCTGCCTTGGCTTAGTAATGGAGTGGGGGGTTGCCATTGTTGTGTTATGGGGTCCTTCCAGCGAACAAGGGGGAGGAGGGTAGGAGGAGCCAGGAGAGGTCCCCAGTGTTTGTGAATAAGGGAAAGGCCCTTGTCATCGAAATTAGAAGATTTATCGTTACAAGGGCCTTCATGATTAGTTCATCTGGTGTGCCTCAGGGGTACAGTTCCCTCTCCTTTTTAAATAGAGTTTTTAAGGTTTGATGGGCTCTTTCCACGTTAGCTTGTCCCTGAGGATTATAAGGAATACCGTGGGGTAAGGTGATATTATATTTAGTGCATGCCTGTTTAAAGGTCTCACTGGTGTAGCATGGCCTGTTATCTGTTTTTAAGTCCCAGGGTACCCTAGCATGAGGATCACCTTTTCTAATGCTCTTGTGGCATGTTTGGCAGTTTCTCCAGTCAGAGCCATCACCATAGTAGCCCTGGAGAAGGTGTCTTTGACTACATGAATATATTTTAATTTGCCGAATGGGCTGTAATGTGTAACGTCCATTTGCCAGCGTGCATTTGGGCAGAGGCCTCGGGGGTTGACCCCCTGAGGTTGTAAGGGTCCCAGTGGTAAAAAAGGCGCACAGGTGGCACAGCTTCATACCAGGTGTTTGCAGGTGTGTTTGGGAACTTCCGGGAGGAGCTGATGTAGAGCCTTCTCGGATAAGTGAAATCTGGAGTAAAGAGTTTTAGCTTGAGTAAGGGGGTCAGTTAGGGCCGTTTGTACAGCTTGTATGGAGACTAAGTTGTCAGCAGCCTGATTTCCTTGGGCTAATGGGCCTGGGAGCCTGCTATAGGAGCAAATATGTTGGATGTACCAAGGGTGCTTGCGATGTTGGAGAGCATCTTACAGGGCTTTTAGCACTTTGTCTAGCAAAGTGCATTTTGTTTTTAAGATAGCATGAGGGATAACGTGACAAGTTTGGACAACATAATGGCTATCAGAGAATATATTGATTGAACAGTTTGGGAGGTGCTGTAATACTTGGATGACGGCTAAGAGCTCTGCCTGTTGGACCAAATAAGAACGTTTGGTGACCCATATCTGGGGATTATGATAGTCAGTAGGGTGATGTATGATGAATGTATGTGCTGTCTTGGAGACATCCGCAAAAGCAACCCTGCTATAGGGAATAGGTGTAAAAGATGGGAAGTGACAGGGTTTCATGAGAGGGAGCTCTAGGAGTCCCTGTAAGAGAGAATCTGAGGGGTAGTGGTTTGAAAGTTGTCCGGGAAAGCCTAGGAGAAGAGCTTGAAGATCATAATTGTTAAAAAGTTGAGCTTCTATTTGTTTTTGGGTAAGGGGAAGTATGATGGTATCAGGCTCAGAGCCATAATGTTGTATGGCTAACTTTTGCAATTGAATTCCAATTTGGCAGACCACTGTGAGCAGAGGGGTAATCTTGCATAAAGAATAGGCTACATGGGCCCACATGACAGGGGCCTTTTTGCCAGAGAACCCCTAGGGGCATGGTGGGAGTCACAAGTATGATAGCAGTTAGTGGGCTAGTGGGATCAAAGTGTTGGACTTGTGAGACTTGAATGTGTTTTTCTATATAGTTAAGGGTGGTATGTGCCTTGGGAGTCAGGACCCTAGGTGAGGCAAGGTCTGGGCTCCTTTGTAAAAGATCATATAAGAGATGCTATTTGTCTGAAGCAAGGGACATAGCAGGCTGAAATCAGTTAATAATCCCACATAACTGTTGTAATTCTGCAAACGTATAAGAGTTTTGTCTGAAGAATTTAGGAGCTATTGGGGTAACCTGTTGTGAGATGTGATGACCTAAGAAAGTATATGGTGATTTAGTTTGGATTTTGTCTGAGGTGATCTGTAGGCCAATTGTGTTTAGGTTCGTTATTAGTTGTTGGAGTTCTATTTGTAGGAGATGCTGATCAGGGTGGGAGAGGAGGATGTCATCCGTGTAATGGATGCAGTGGTAGGCCTGTCTGAGGGGCTTTTTGGCCTGATCTACATACATTTGACAAATGTTTGGACTATTGATCATTCCCTGGGGGAGTACTTTCCAGTGGTATCTCTCAGAGGGTCCCTGATGATTTACTTTGGGGACAGAGAAGGCGAATTTGCATTGGTCTGCTTCATGTAAAGGGATGGAGAAGAAGCGGTCCTTTACATCTATTATAGCTATATAATGATCCCGAGGGATAGCTGTAGGAGATGGCAATCCTGGCTGTAGCACTCCCATTGTTATAATTTGTTTGTTAACCTCTCTAAGATCATGGAGTAGGCGAAATTTATTTTTGTCTTTTTTGTGTATCACAAATACTGGGGTGTTCCAGGGGCTGTTTGAAGGGTCTATATGTCCCTGTTGAAGTTGTTCTTTAATTGATTAAGTGCCATTAATTTCTGGGACGTCAAGGGCCACTGTTCCACCCATACAGGCTCATTAGTATCCCATTGTAACTGTATGGGTTGTAGTCTTAACCACCAGAGCAGTAGCCCCAATGAGAGGCAAGAAGTGGCTCTGTGGTTAGTTTGACACTTAGTTGAGCAAGGATGTCTCTCCCCCAAAGGACTTGAGGAAGCCCCTTTAAAAAGAGGGGTTGGAAATGGCCGGAGCGTCCCTCATTATCTCTCCATGATAGTAAAAGTAGCTGTTTGGGTGGCAGGTTGATGGCCAGTGGCCCCTTGGACTAGGGGTCCAGGAGCTAAAGGCCAGAATTGTGCATATGGGTCAAATGGTAAACTG
This sequence comes from Dolichotis patagonum, assembly GCA_004027295.1. NCBI lineage: Eukaryota > Metazoa > Chordata > Mammalia > Rodentia > Caviidae > Dolichotis > Dolichotis patagonum. The sequence continues at coordinate 28,908 of PVJX010011418.1, read as the reverse complement.
GAGCACTCAGCTCCAAAATCAATTAAGCCCAAGATTGTCATTTCCTCAATGGTCAAGGTAAGTAATGCTTTATTTTGAGTTATGGGTACAGGCCACAGGATCTTCCCTCTTTTGTGGTTGGGCTGAGGGTTGCCCCTTTGGGAGTTTAAAGGATTGCCATCTTGTCAGTTTTGGATCTACAGTCTTTGGTCCAGTGATATCCTCTTTTACATTTAGGGCATGGTGTAGGGGGCCTTGGTTTAGTAGTGTTGGTATGTTGTCCCTTTTGTGGGCAGTCTTTGGCAAAATGGCCAGGGGTTTTACATGTGAAGCAGAACGGTAGGCTGGGAGTGCCTATTTGCAGGTGAGCTGCTAAGGCTCCTGCTAGGGCTTGTGCGCCTTGGGCATTAATTTCCCTGCAAGCTAGGATCCATCTCTTAAGGTCTTCATTTTAATGGATGCTATTAATGTCCTGCATGTGGGGGTAACTCCTTCAAAAATCAACTCTTTAGCCAGAGCCTTAGAAGCTCCCTCATGTTGTACCTTTCGCTTGCAGGATTCTAGATCTTTAGAAACAAAGGAGGCAAAGTCCTCATTAGCCCCCTGCATTAGCTTGCTTATCGGAGCTACAGGGCCTGCATGACAGCGGTTAAAAGCTCTCAGGGCAGCTAGCCTTACCTGATCAAAGCATTGGGGAAGACCTTGTGCCTGTACGGCTGGAGAGGCATAAATGCCTTCTCCCACAAGGCATTCATAATTGAGTATCACATTGGCTCTAAGGTTTCTCACTGCTTGTTGTTTGCATTCATCTTTATAGATAGCCAGTCAGTCTAGGTATTGACTGCTACTAAAAATGGCTCTTGCTAGCTGTTTCCAGTCAGTGGGACAATTAAGTTCCATACTGACTGTTTCAAGGATTTGTTGGGCAAAAGGCCCTTGAATGCCGTCCTCTTTGACTGCCTCCTGGAGGTGCTTTAAGGTGGTATGCTCATGAGGATACCAGCGCAAATGGTGAGCAGGATTCTGATGTAAATTAACAGAAAACACATCATTTATTTTTCTTCCCACCCCCAGTGTTTTTCCCGATTATCTCGAGTATGGAATAAGCCCTCATAATAATCATGCCATTCTGTAGTGGTAGACTGAGATTTTCTGTTCATATTTGTCCGGAGATAGGATTCCCATGGATCTTTAGGGTGTAATGCAGCCCCATCACCAGTAGGTGGCGCTGCCGGATAGGCAGGCGGGTCATCCCAGTCACGTTCCGCTTTCATCGCCTAACAGGGCGGAGGTTCTGGCCTGTTGGCCTGTGGGGAACTTGGCTGGGGTGGGGACTTTCCTCCCGGCACCATCTTTGGAGCCTTTAAGGGCTCGAGAGAAGGGTATATTTTCATTACTTTAAGCGATGGAATAGAGGCCCTCTCCTCGATTGGGTTTATTTGATCTTGTTGGCTCAGCAAGAGATCTTTTTCCAATTCTTGGGTAAGGGATGACCCCCACCCCCGCGCGCGCTCCCTGGCTGCGCAAGCGGCAGGATCCGCTAACAGCAGAAACGCTTCCGAATCGACCCCAGTGACGCTGTCCGGGCCTGTTAGGCAAGCTCTAATGGTGAGCAAAGTAGGTTGGAGCCGCAGGGGAAAGACTTTCCCCTCTGTTGTTCAGCCATTTGGACTCGCTTTAGGAGCCGAGTCCAAGTCTGAGGGTCCCATAGGTAAGCAGCGTGGAGCCAGGGATTAAGGTGGGGGGGATTTCCCAATACTGGGAAAGGGTGGAATAGGCAATTTTGCATTGCTTAGCCTACAAGAGGGCAGCAAGAGCCCGTGCCTGCGGGTGCTGCTCCTTGTGAAGCACGGGAGCTTACTGTGGGGTACTGATGCCCCACGCAGGGCGAAACTTGTGGCCTCTTGGGGGCTTCAGGGGGACTGCCAGGGAACAACAGAGAGACAACTCTGGAGATCAGGCTGATGGCACAGATCTGATTTTATTGCAGAAGTGCAGGAGTATATAAGGCTGAAGAGGGAAGGCAGAAGTGAGCTTAGAGAAGGTAGGGATGCACTGCAGGGTGGGCTCCGAGCGGGGCGGCCCTGGCAGTGATGCTCTATTCTGTGTGCCAAAGATTTGGGAGTCTGAGTGTTCTCAGACTCTCTTCTGCCAGGGCATCCAGCCAGACCTCAGGGCCTCGACCTCCCACAGATTCCAACTAATCAGCTTACAACCTTATCTGATTTTCAGACTTTACTTGGTAATATTAATTGGCTCCACCCAGCTCTTAAGCTAACAACTCATGATTTAGGTCCTCTCTTTGACACCCTCAAGGGGGACCCAGCACCCACATCTCTAAGGACTCTCACATCAGAGGCTAAAGTTGCCTTGGATAGGGTTACTCTGGATCTCTCTAATGCCCAACTTTCTGGAGTTGACTCAGGTTTGCCCGTGTTTTTAATTATCTTCCCTCCTCGATGTATGCCCACCGGGGTCCTTTGGCAGTCTCAGGGCCTTTACAGTGGTTTCACATGCCACATACCCCACACAAAGCCATTACTCCCTTCTATGAGGCTGATGGCACATGGGTGAACTGCACATTGGTTGTCAGGTGCAAACTATCATTGTTCCTTTTTCTTCTGTCCAACAACAGTGGTTATGGCAATTTTCATCCTCTTGACAATCTGCATTGGCTAACTTCCCTGGTCATATTGATTGTCGTTATCCTCCAGATAAATTAATGCAATTTGCTTCCCTCACACCCTGTGTTTTCCCTTCAAAAATAAGTTCAGTCCCCATAGTAGGAGCTCTCTCTGTTTTCACAGACAGGTCATCATCAGGCAAAGGAGGTTATGTGACAGCCCGAATACAAGATACAGGTTTCTCTTCCGCACAAAAAACTGAATTACAGGCTGCCATATGGGCCTTGCAAGATCATCCATCCACTCCAGTTAACCTTTTCTTTAGACAGTGCCTATGTGTGTGGTGTGATGCACCACATTGAAACTGCCACAATACACGCTACACAAGAGGATCTTTTTCACTTATTTTACACACTCCAACTCACCATTGGATCATGCCATGTTCCCTGTTTTATTGGCCATTTATGCTCCCATTCCCACTTACCAAGGCCTCTCACCGAGGGAAACAGTGCAATAGACAGATTGCTGGCTACTGTCACTGTTGCTCCTTCAGATGCCATTCAACAGGCTTCTCCCTCCCATGCCACATTCCATCAGAATGCTTCTGCCTTGCGCAAACAGTTCCATTTGACCCGAGAACAGGTGAGACAAGTCGTCAAACAATGCTCCTCATGTGTAATACATCTTCCCTCACTTTCCATGGGGGTTAATCCCCGAGGGTTACATGCCAGTCATCTTTGGCAGATTGGTGTCACCCACATTTCTGAATTTGGCTCCCTATGCTGGGTCCATGTTTCAGTGGACACTTTCTCAGGATTTATCTTTGCTTCTGCTCAAACGGGTGAAGTGGCTAAACATGTGATTGCTCACTGTTTGGATGCCTTTAGTGCCTTAGGTTGCCTGAGGGCACTTAAGACTGACAATGGCCCAGCTTATACAAGTGCTGCCTTCCAAATGTTTTGTAAAACTTTTCATGTTTTCCTTACCACAGGAATTCCTTATAACCCCCAGGGTCAAGGAATTGTTGAGCGTGCACATCACACACTCAAGATTCAATTACAAAAGCAAAAAAGTGAGGCCTTTCCTACAAAATTTATACCTCATAATAGACTGCATTTGGCTGTGTATTACTATTAATTTTTAAAATTATACTAAGGATGGTATCACAGCAGCAGAAAGACATTTTAAACAGGTAAAAAAAAGGGGTTAGGAAGGGTCCTTTGGAAGGATTTTCATAGTGGACAATGGAAGGGTCTCAGCCCACTACTCACCTGGGGTTAGTGGGCATGCTTTCATCTTTCCAGAGAAGCTGAATAGCCTATCCGGGTGCCAGAGTGTGCGGTCCAGATATATCATGGACCCATACCCAGAAAAGAAGTTGAATCCACCTCTCAAAAAGCTGATGCTCAGTCCTATGACAGTGACTCCTTGGAGACCACGCCACAAATGATGGAAAAGGATGAAGCTAGAACCAACCTTAATTGACCCAAGATGCCCTGAATATGGTAAAAATAAAATAAAATAAAATAGGTCCAAGTAGATGATAGGAGTGTATGTTATGTCCAAAAATATGTGTTAATTATAGATAAGATTTTGTCTTTTTCAAATTCTTTGATAAGAGATCTCTGCTAATTGACCTAAAACAAATCTGACTAGTCTATTTAAAATTACAGATTCTACAATTGTAAGGAAATGTGTGTAATTTAATTTAGCTAAAATATATTTGAGTGCACTCTGATTGTGTAAGATGTTTGTCAGTCTGCCTGTGTGTCCAGTATGTTAAGCTGTTGTTGGAAGTCACTTAGCTAGTGATCGCCCACACGTGTGGAGCCAATAGCACAAGTGCCCATACAGGAGTGTCCAACTGGCACGGGGTGCCTGAGAAACACCCTAAGGGCATGGGGTGCTGGAAATGACAGGTGTTTCAACCCTGAGGACACAGGGTGTAAGAAGTGAGCTAGTTCAGCAAAGGGGTGTGAAATAGCCCCCAGGAACGTGGAGAGTTCTTGTGGACACTGGCAACTCTGTTTGTTTCTATGTCTGTTTGAATCTGTACAAATTGTCTGTCCATGTTTGTCCATTTGTCTGTTTGTCTGTGAACAGCTGTGCTTTTTTATTTTGAGCTCAGCAATTTTCCTTTTTCCTTTTTCTTTTGCATTTATGGATCACTTAATCAAGATTTATTTGAGTTATAAAATTACAACACAAGCTTCCACCTCGGTTCCCAGTTAGTCAAAATGATGCTCAAGTTGGTTGTGTAAATGTAATGTACATTGTTGCTTATCATAACTTGAGAGTCTCTCATTGTTCAAAAATAACATGTTAGATGTTATGATTGGAGTTTTCTTAAGAAAAATTATTATAAAAATAATTAAACAAGAATCTCTTGGGGTTGGAATTGTTGGACAGGACTTCAATTGATGAATAAGAAAGTGGCCACCTGGTAACATTTTACCCGGCTCTTGTTCATTGATTGGAAGCCGCAATGATCTCCATAGCTTTATGGGAGACAACCCAACTAAAGTTATATAAATATTATTGCAATATGTTCACATTGGTCATCATTAAAAAGTATAATATTAAAGATTTTGATTTTTTAAAAAATGCCCATACAGAAGTTTTCATATGGTTATGACAAATGATTATTGTTAACCTCATGGTGTATTCATATATTCATGCCTCCAGATATACTGGTTTTTCAAAATGTAAAACAGGGATTGTTTATGGTGACAAAATTTTGGTTCAGATTCAGATCTCTGCCTCTAACAAATGCTTATGAGATGTATATCCCCCTAAATGGCAACAAGTTAGGTAAAATCTTTATAAGGATGATTAACCAAAAAGGAGAAATTTGATGTCAAAATGAAAATTCAAGGGTGTTATAAAATGTTATCATGGTTTTTTTATTCTACAACATTGTACATGGTTTGATTTTTAAATTTTCTATGTAAAATATGTAACTGTTAAAGTTCTACAGGTATTCAAATGTTAAAACAGCCATGGTTGTTGAAAAATAATGATTCTATTTTATGATGTAAGATGTTTGACATTTAGATAATAATGCCTCTACTACATTGTACTGTTATCAGTCTTTTCTTCTGGATGTTCAACAACCAAGGTATAGAGACCAACAGTTGGAGAGACAGATGGACTAAGAGGACAGCCAATGTTTTGGCCCTAGCCCTCCAAGGTCAATGAGGACCCAGGACATGAGAGAACTTCTGCTGCGTCATCCTATACTTGGCGAGTCCCTGGTTTTCTGATCAAGAAGACTATGAGACAACTGAGGAAAGTGACCATCGGTGTGTGGTGTGCCTAAGGGGAGTCACCAGGAGAAAAGATCTCCCAAGATTTCACAGAAAGCAACTGGGTCAAGCAATGGCCATGACTCATCCCAACGGCTGACACTGACGGAAAAACTAAGAGGTGCTATAGCTGGTTCCAAGGTTCCTGAGGAGACTTAACTGACCTTGATAGATCACAAAAATTGATTGTGTTTAAAACAGGTCTCACCTTAACTTGGTCTTGAACATCTTGCAGAAAATGTGCAAGTACTAGAGTATATAAAACAATGCTAAAGTAATCTGTTAAAAAGAAACTCACATCACTAATACCTTTTGGGCAGTTGCCAGCCACACTAGTAGCGGACTACTGTAACAGATTAATGGATTGCACAGGGCTTCAATTGCAGAATGCAGGGACTTAAAATCTTTGGACTGCACTTAAAATAAAAGATCTACAGAGCTCTCCAACACAGCTCCTCCAGCTTCAACTGACCACTCATCTTGTGCAACAACAAAACAAAAGAGATGGATACATCGGGAGCCGAACTGTTGAAGCTGGAGATTGATCACATGTGAGGGGCTGAAGTAAGTTCAGCCCAGAAAAAGCAGAGAGACCAAAACAGACTATGTAACCAAGTTGTTCCAGCACTGAGAAGGCAGGGGCCCAGGCCTGCCAGGGGAACAAGTTGCTAGGCAGTGGGGTTGGAATTGATACTCTTCTTTGGAGGGTGTAAATAAACATGCTGCACTGGTTGAGCAGTTCCTTTCCTCTGATCAGGAGGATAAGGGCTCCACCTGACCCCAGCTTTTGTCTTTTTTTTTTTCCTCTTGCCCTTGCTTAACTCCAAGAACCTCAGGGGCTGCACTGGGTCCCGGCACTTAGCAGCTGAATGGCTGCAGATATAAGAAGTACATAAAATCTCATGCCTTACACAGAATTAACTTAAAATGGATCAGGCATGCAAACATAAAACTATTTAAAAAACGCAAGGAAATCTCTACCTAGGGTAGGCAGTTTTTGAAACTGGTACCAACACGTGGGGAATGTGGAAGGAGGCTGGTTCTTTGCTCCCTCCTCTTTCCTGCACCTGTTGTCTCAGTTGTCTTGCGTGGAGGGGGGGCTGCTACAAAGACAAAAACAAGAAGGTCTGAGACTCATGTGCACACGCACACGCACACGCACACACACCACAGCCATTAAAGAAATAGATCTGACTGCTGGCTCGGAACTTGTTGGAAAGTAAAGTCTGAACAGTGAGCCAGAAAAATATAAAGGCTAGAAGTACAGAGCATTGAACCAGGGCCTCAAATTAAAAATCCAGACAAATAAGGAGAGATGATATTCAAAAGAAACAGTATCACTAAAGGGAGAATGCTGAATTTCACAAATCTGCACGGATCTCAAGACCAGAAAGGAAAGAAGGCTAAGCAAACCCTGCACCTTTTAAGGGAGCAGGAGTCCATGACAGTAAATGACTGGCAGAGGCAGACAGCAGAGGGCTTCGCTTGGCTGGCCAGTCTCCAGGAGAGGCGGACGCAGAGGCCCCTTTGGCTCCTTGGCCACTGCCCAGGCTGGAGGAGAAACACAGCACAGATCTGGCTGGAGAGCAGAGAAAGAAAAAATATCAGGGCCCTCCCATATATCAGTCCAAACAAAGTTTGCTGAGGATGGGCACTGTACTTGCAAGCAGGGGTCACCATGAAGCTACACAGTTTCACTCTGCACTGTCTCTGATTTCCCAAAGCTCTGATTCCTGTGTGGATTTTATAAAAGGGGATTCTAGCTAGTAGCAGAACACTTGCTTATGTGCAGGAGGCTCTGGGTTTGATCCCCAGCACAGAATAAATAAGTGTGAATTTATCACTGCTTGCTGTGGAGGGACCTGCGATGAAAGGACAACATTGGAAGTAAGCATCAAATGCCGGCTGCCAGCAGCTCGCATCACAATTCTGAACAGCTGGACTTTCTCTGCTGGGTGGTGAGAGTCAAGTCTCAGTGTGAGACTTTTCTAATTTCCTCCAGAAGTCTTACAAGGATGTTGCTGGGTGTGGTGGTGCATGCCTAGAATGCCAGCATTTAGGAGGCAGAGGCAGGAGGATCGCAGTGAGTCCGAGGCCAGCCTGGGCTACTTGGTAAGTTCAAGACCAGCCTGAACTGCATAGTGAAACCCTATCTCAAAAAAAAAAAAAAAAGCCATTAAAGCCTCCCCTGCCGAACACACTCGGCAGTCCTGCGGTGCTTGGCAGGAAGCCGGCTCTGAACAGAGAGGGAGCAATGCACTCGGCACTGTGTTATGAATTGCGAAGCAACTCGTAGCATTTTACTCCATCCTCGGCACAAAGCAACCTCAGCATGCTGTTAATGCTGCAAAGCATAAATGCTTAAGGCAGACGCTACTCAGCGGTCTGAAGGACAGAGAGAATGGGAGGGTTGTGAGCCTGCAGTAAAAGACAGACTCATGGTCAGGAGCGAAGAATGAAACCCGGAGAAGCCCACAGTCCAATGACATTATGTAGCCAACAGGAGAAGCAGGGAGAAGAGGACAGAGTTCAACTTTTGGGGAGGGGAATACTGGAAGGCAGAGAAGGAAAGTTAGGCCTTAGATACGTTAAGTTCAAGACACTTATGAGAGGTGCTTCACATATAAAATAGAGAGCAAATTTCCTCAAAGATTTCAAAAAGTTTTTTTCTACAGTGTCTTGATTACTTTTCTCTCATCGTTGGGACAAATTATCTGACACTTGAAGGAAGGAAAGGTTTATTTAGCTCACTGTTTGTGGAAGTTTTGGCCCATTATCAGCTGGCTCCAAGGCAGGGTGGCATGGCACTGGGGCAGCACTTCAAGGTGGCAGAAGATAGAAAAAGCAGCCAGAATGAAGGGGGGCAGAACAAGCCTCTTCTCTTTCCTTATATGGTACACAGGCCACCCCTACTCCAGGGCAGGTGTAGCACTCACAAAATCTCCCTGTCCTCCTCTTGCACAGGATGAAGATGTTTACAAAGTAAGGACCCTGGTCTCCTCTGAGGCTCTCAGTTAAACTACTAAACTTCTCAAGTGGACACAGTGTATCAACCATAGCAGAGAACTGTGTGGGCTCAAACCCAGAGCAAGGAACAAGGTAGGCAATTGATTGGCTCTTCCATGGAGCCATGCCCTGGCATTGAAGAGGACTGATTTCAAAGTTAAATAGCTCACTAATGACTTAAAGACTGAGCAGTTGTCTAAGTGATGTTTTCAATATTCTTGGTGACTTAAATATATTATTAAAGTTGGTACACCTGTGTGGTTTTTTGAGGGGGGCTGCCAGGAATCAAACTCAGGACCTCACACTTGCCAGGTAGGTACTGTGCCACTGAGCTACATCCCTGGCCTGCACCTGTGCTTTAAATGTAGCTATTAGAGGCACTAGCACACAAGTGGTACTGCATTCCCTCTGGCGGTGCAGTCTACTGCAGAGCCCTGCACTCGGCACTCCCCTGAGAGGCTCCCCAAGCTGCAGGTGAGGTGTCGTCAGCTGGAGTCTGACTGGCGTGGACTTCATAGGCCTGGGCCAGGACTCAGCTCTGTGGGCACTGGCCATCTGCTTTCAGTTTCCAGTCTTTGAGGCCCTGTCTTAGTTACTCTTTACTTGTCCCTGAGACAAAATACCTGATGCCCAAAGTTAGGAAAGGAAAGATTTATTTCTTACAGTTTTTGGAAGTTTCAGTCCATACTTAGTTGGCTCCAAGGAAGGGTGGCATGGCAGGGCTGCATTTTATGGTGTCTGCAAGCAGCAAGGCAGAAATTAGCAAGAGAGAGAGACACACGCCTTCTTGCAGCCATTACATTGGTGCAGGTGTAGCACTAGGCAGGTGTAGCACTGATACCATCAATCCAAGCACTAGACAATGAACCAATCACTAATGCACAATACAAATGCATGAGGCCTGGGGGCCACTGACCTAGACCACGATAGGCCCCTTCATGAATGCTTGACAGAATACTTCGCATAGTAGTACTTGTTTCCTGGACATCAAAAGAGAAGTCACCAAAGATCTGGGAATGCTAGATGGAGGCACAAGATTGAAGAAATGTCAAAAGAAAACCTGAGTGTGGGGCTCAGGGGAGGGGTAGCTCAGCGGCACAGCCCCTGTCTGGCAAGTGTGAGGTTTTGAGTTCAATTCCTGGTACCAAAAAAAGGAAAAAAGAAAACCAGAGTGTTCTAGTAACTGTTTAAGAGCTTAGTGATATCTGACAATTTTCCTTACTCCAGATTTAACAGTGCTGTTAAACCCAGGTTGCTCTTTCTGCACCTCTCGTAATTTCTGTAGAGTTCTTCTTCCTTCATATTTCTTGTAATTCAAACAGCCCCCCCCCAGCATCGGAGTAGAAATGCGTTGTTAGTGTAGCAGCACACAGTACAGTATACTTGAAGTTCTTTGGGTTTTAAACTAATAATATTCTAGGTTTTAAATTTGAAAGAATGCCGTGCCGTGTTCGTGACACTTCCTGGAAGGCCTTAGAAGAGCCTTACTTTGCTCTGCCAGTGCAGCCCATAGGGTCCAGGCACGTATATGGTCAAAAGTAGGATGAGAGTCCCGTGCGACTGTAGTAGCTATACAAAACACATACTGAGCCCTGGGATCGAGCTCTGAACCTTCAGATCTCCACTCTGAAGCTCCCCTAGCTGAGCTATCTGGCTTGCCGGCTCTTTTCTCTCGTACCTTCTGTCCATGGGGTCAGTGCGCCTTTTAACCCCGCTGAGCGCTGCTCCACCGCCCCGCCCCTGCCCTCCCCTCCAAGCGCAGGCCCAGCTGTCACCTGTGTCTGACAGCGAAGCCCAGCTCGGAGGGAGACGGGGAGCAGAGGAGGGGCCGGCACCAGGATCTCCCTGCTTTCTGTGTACAATGCACAGAAACCCAAGGAATCACAAAGGAAAATATCTTCCTTTTCCGCGGCTTCTCCTCCCCTCCGCCTTCCCCAGTTTCCCTGGGACCTCTGCCCCTGGCGTCCTCAGCTCTGGCAGCAGGGTTGGAGATGCAGTGCGGTTAGCGCTTCCCGAACCTGTCTCCTCCTAGTCCTCCTGTGCTCCTCCTGGTCCTCCCATCTCCTCCTTGTCCTCCTGTTCTCCTCCTGATCCTCCTGTTCTCCTCCTGGTCCTCCCATCTCCTCCCGGTCCTCCCATCTCCTCCTGATCCTCCCATCTCCTCCTGGTCCTCCCATCTCCTCCTTGTCCTCCTGTTCTCCTCCTGATCCTCCTGTTCTCCTCCTGGTCCTCCCATCTCCTCCCGGTCCTCCCATCTCCTCCTGATCCTCCCATCTCCTCCTGGTCCTCCCATCTCCTCCTGATACTCCCATCTCCTCCTGGTCCTCCTGTCCTCCTCCTGGTCCTCCTGTCCTCCTCTTGGTCCTCCCATCCTCCCATCTCCTCCTGGTCCTCCCGTCTCCTCCTGGTCCTCCTGTCCTCCACTTGGTCCTCCCGTCCTCCTCCTGGTCCTCCTGTCTCCTCCTGGTCCTCCCGTTCTTCCTCTGATCCTCTCCGTCTCCTCTGCCTCCTATGCTCCTCCTGGTCCTCTTTGTGATCCAGTGTTCTTTGTTGGGGGAGAGGCACAGACCCAGGGAACTGACTGTTACACTAAGCAGTCTGTACTGCGCAGCCAGCCATGTGGATGTCCCTGTCGGTGACGTTTGAGGCCAGGTGCACTCTCGTGGCCTTCAGTGGACAGCAAACGAGGACATCAAGACGCCTGGAATCTGCACAGCGGCGTCCTCCCTCCAGAGCCGTGGGGGAGAAGCGCAGCCACTGGCCGCGACGCCAGAGGATTTGGTTAAAAAGGTCAAGCCAAGAGCACCACGCTGGGACCAGCGCGCGCCACCAGGGCTGGGCCGCGCGCTGCGCCACCGAGTGTCGCCCCCGCGTGGGTGTTAAGAGGGGCCCTAAGTGAGGAGCTGTGGCCCCGCCGCCCTGAGCTGTGGGGTTTGGGCGCCTGGTGGAGGGGGCGCCCCTTCCTGTCCCCACCTAGGCCTGACCACAGCCGGACGCTGGACCCTGTCCGACTCGCGGCCTCGGGAACTGCAAGTGCGCTGCGGACACGGCACCCCGTGTGCTCCCCCCGCAGCCCGGGAGGACGTGGGCGGTGCTGCAGGGTCCGTCTGCGGGAGCGCAGGGAGAAGAGGTCCCCATGCGCGCGCACCCGCACACACATGCACGAGCACACGCACACGCGCACAGGGAAGAACGAGGGGAAGAAAAGAAGAGATGAAGGCCAGGGAGTAGGGCTGGAGGGAGGCTTGGGGATGCTTTGGAGCTGCGTGCTGGTCACTCATTGAACGACCCTAAGCGGAGTAATGTTTGTGCGACCACTTCATGTAAATGAACAAATTACAGAGCGAGCCTGTTGTAGTGGCGCAAAATTAATTTCAGCTTTGAGGAGGCAGGAGGATCTCAGTGAATTTGAGGCCACCCTGAACATAAATAAATATCAAGAACTGGAAGACTTGAGATTGTCTGGAAAAGCATGATTGAGATTCGCTTAGGAAAACTTTCCCACTGCTGCCCCACCCACATCTTTAAATAAAAGGTTGAAATTCCAGAAGGTGCAATTACCAAGCTGAGCTTTTTAAACTTGAAGTGGAGGGAAATACAGGGTGGAGGTGCTGGGGATCGAACCCAGGGCCTCGTGCATGCTAAGCACGCGCTCTACCACTGAGCTACACCCCCTACATCTTGAACTTGTTGGCAAAGCTGCCTAAGCTGCTAGTCGAGCGTGCTGTGTCCGTGGCTGGCCTGGTGCTACACGATCATATACCGAAAAACCCGCAGGAGTAAAGGCCTGGGAAAATACCGAGTGTTTCTTAGAGGGGAAAATCAACATCCCTCAAATAAATCAATTATGAATCGTGACCCCAGTTCTAAAGTTATAGTCTCACCAGGAGGCGTGTGCCTGTAATTCCTGCACTTGGGAGGCTGAAGCAGGAGGATTGCTGCGAGTTTTAAGGCTAGCCTGGGCTACACTGTGAGTCTCTGTTTCAAAGAATAGATAAATGACAGATAGGCAGACAGACAGATAAAGCTAGAAAATGTCCTGGGCACCTACTGTAGCTATTGTAATATGGTATTGTAGTAGACATTGTAGCATGGATATTGAAGTGAATTTTGATGTGTACATTAAATGAAAGCACATACTACTCAGCCATAAAGAAGGATAAACTGGAGACTTTTACAGGTAAATAGATGCAACTTGAGACCATACTCATTAGTGAAATAAATAAGACACACGTGTAAATATCGTAGTTTCATTACTGAGACGTTGAAAGAAACAGCATATGATTAGGTTTATGTATATGTATATGTATGTAAAATATTTAAGATAGTTATACTACTGATTCCTTTGAGTTCGCTGAAGAGAAAGATTTGTGTTGGTATTGTTCGGACAACTAAATGCAAATGTGCTCTGGATGAATGATCTGGGGATGGCGATGCACAATGTTTGTACCATTGTTACCCCTAATTGATGTACTTTAAAATTTTGTTGTAGTTATTCTCTTATTTTTCCCTTTTTATTCTTGAAATAAAATGGATTTGAAAAATAAAAGCACAAATGATGTCACAAATTCTTGTGAATTTTTCAAAATTATTAGGACAGTATTATTGAAGAAGCTTTATGGATGGCTGAATCTTTTCTAAAATCTTATTTATTATGACTCCTCTTCCTAAAGTTATGATTTACGCTTCAATTTTCCATCTCAGGGACCGTCTGGACATTTACAAACAGATCTCATTTAATTGTCAAATATTTGAAAAACTGCACACATCTCAATAATATTATTAAAAATAAAATTGCATAGCTGTCGGTTGGCTTGAAGGTTTCTGCTCCAAAAGCTGGTCAGTGCGAGGCCACCGGACGCCCACGCGCGGGTCGAGTCACGCACGGTCGGGTCACGCGGGCCTCAGCAGCACTTAACAATTTTAAGAACTTCCCTTTATTAACGAAACTGTTAGCATTCTCCCACTACAAGTTGCATTCCATTGCCATTCTTAAAACGGAGAAAATCGTAAGAAGTTCGTGTTTTGAAACCTCAGCCTTTTCTAATTTTCCAGCCCGCTCTATCCAGCCTAGAACCGCACGCGCGTCCTCGAAGGTGCCGGCTCAGCCCTGTCCCGGTCGCCGGGCGCGTGGGCGAGTGCGCAGGCGCAGGCCGGGTTCCGGGCGCGCGCACGCGATGGGGCGGGAGCGGGGTCCCTGCCGCGCCTTCCACACCGAGGATGCTGATGCCGGGCGGAGGCGCGGCCTTGAACTCGTCCTAGGCACCGACGGCCTCGGGAATAGGTGACCCGGGAGACGGGGGCGGAGGAGCCACCTAGAGCGCGCGGAACGGTCGGGGTGGCGCGCCGTGTTCCAGACTCGGCGAAGATGGACGCCGTCACGCGCGTGCTCAAGGCTCTGGGTGGTGCGCGTGCCCGGCTGCGTCCCCGCCCTCGGACGAGCCGGGAAGCATAGCGGCGCGGCGGGCTCGGGGCAGCTCCTCTCCTCCTGCAGTCTCCGCTGGCGCACGCAGCTCCGCAGGGCTCCGAGGCAGAGCGCAGGGAAGCGCGGGCACTAGATGCAAAAGAGAGTTCGTTTCTTTGTGGTGCTTTCCGGGCGCCTCGTCCATACTTCACCGAGAGGCTCAGGGATGCCCTCGCGGGAAGGAGTAAAAGTGGAGGTGCCGGGGATTGAACCCGGGGCCTCGTGCATGCTAAGCACGCGCTCTACCACTGAGCTACACCCCCGTACACTAATAGTTGCGCGAAAGATGCCTATGTCTGTGACGCGGCGGCCTGGGCCTCCGCCCACTGCGGCCTGTGATCCAGAAGACAGGCGGCCCGGCGCGGGAGGAGGCTGTGTGCCCGGCCCTCCGCCCCGCGCTCCTCCCGAGTAGCTCCCTGAGGCAAGCGTTTGCAAACAAGCGATGGAGCAAGGCCTCCCGGCGTCTGCGTGCCCGTGTCCGCAGAGCGCGTGGGAGCGGGGGCTTCCCGCCCGCCTAAGACCTAGGGGAGCTTTGCAGGGCTCTTGATCTTTCTGGCTGAGCTTGTCACGCAGGGGTCCCAGCCACGGGGCCAGCAAAGCTGAGGACACGACCTGAACGGTGGCCCCAGAGGAGATAGCACAGAGCGGAAAGGTCCGGGTCCAGCGCGCGCCCCGCAGTGCATCTTCCAGCCAGACGAGGGCGCTGCGGAGACAACCTGAGCACATCACCGCAGCTTCGGGTTTCCAGTAACAAGCCAAAACTGAATGAAAAGGGAAATCAAAGACCAACCTCATCACGTGTATTTTTTGAACTAAAATGTCGTCTCTTTATTAGTTGATTAACTCAGATATTTGTTATAGTAATGGAAAGTTAACAAGGGTGTACAGGTCTGGACTGTATTGCCCTTTTAACTTCCTGCAGGAAGTTGGGCGTTTTTGAACTTTTTAAAAGTAAAAACATAGTATGTGGAGACATTGGCATTTTTTCTTCTTCCTGGATGGTGAATCTTATTTATTTATTTATTTATTTATTTATTGAGGGAAGGTCCCCTTATGTTGCATAAGGCTGGCCTCGATCCTCCCGCCGCAGTTTCCCCCTCTGTCTTGTCTTTTCTTTCTAATGGCCTTTGCCCTGTTCTTTTGAAGTACTTAAAGTGAACACACACTTGTCAAAAGAAAAGTGCGTTTTTTGGTACCAGAAATTGAACTCATGACCTTGCACTTGCCAGGCAGGCACTAACACCACTGAGCTAAATCCCCAGCCCAAAAGGAAATTATTATTATTATTTTTTTTTTTTTTTTTTGGTACCGGGGATTGAACTCACAACTTGCACTTGCAAGGCAGGCGCTTATGCAGCTGAGCTAAATCCCCAGCCCCCAAAAAGAAATTATTGTTTCTGATGTCTTTATGTAAATAATTGCAAAAGTTAATAAAGGGCCAGTGTTCTGGGGTGTAGCTCAGTAGCAGGGCACTGCCCACCCAAGTACAGGTTCTGAGTTCGATTCCTAGTGCCTGGGGAAAAATGTTAAATTTTATACTGTATTGACCTAAATAAGTAACTTTTACCCCAGGAACGTAAGTGATTAATGATTAAAGTATATAGATAAAAGCTTTAGATAAAAGCTTATAGAACAAGACTAAATGATCTTAGTATCAAAATAATTTGAAGGCTGCATATGATGAAAGTATACTGTATGCATGTTTGAAAATGCCACAACTTATTCTTTATAATTAATATGCATTGACAAGAGAATTTTTAAAAATCTAAAGTCCAATACAAAATTTTTTAGACTGTATATACTAGTACAGTCTGTAGAATGAGGCACATTAAGCTTGCTGCACTGAAAATGCAGGTGTGGTAGTGAACACTTGTAATCCCAGCACTCAGGAAACTAAGGAAGGAGGATCTCCATGAGTTGAAAGCCAGTGTTGGCTACATAGTGACATAATGAGGCCATCTTGAACTATATAAAGAGAACCTCTCTTTAATAATCAAAGGAAAGGAAAGACATGAAACAGTGAACACAAGCAAACAAAAACCAAAAGCTAGACGTGGCCATTTGTCCGAAGAATGAAAATATAGAAGTAAGAAATCTTAATATCCCTTGGCAAAGAAATTTAGCAACTTGAAACTCAGCTGTGGATTTTAGCTGGAATGAGTTGTGCATGAGAATATAAACAATGATTTTGAAAACAGGCTTGCATTATGGGAGAGATAATGTAAAAACTTTTGCAGTCCAAGGTCTTTAGTGGATTCTCTTTGGATTTTTCATCCTCATATCTGTACAATTTGCAAATAAGGTTTGACCTTCCCTACTCAATCTTGTAATTTTTTTTTTTTTATTTTGAGACTATCTCACTATGTAGTTCAGGCTAGCTTCCAGCACTGATTCTCCTTGGTGCTGGAATTACAAACACACATGCCACCTCACACAGATTGATTTTATACTTTTTCGTTCTTCCTTCATTATTTTTATATGTGAGTAAAATAGGCTGACTACGGATTTATGCCTTATTATGATTTTGGGTTTGGATTCATATTGACAGCTTCGGGACATGGTACCCCATGGTATGACTAGTAGACCAGAATATATAGGATCAGACCAGAATAGACCAGAATAGTCAGTTATCTATTGCTGTGACAAAATACCTAAGAAAATCAGTTTTAAAAGAGTAATGTTCCTTTTGGCTCATGTTTCAGGGGTTTTGGTCCACAGATCCTTAGCTGGTGGTAAAAACCCACAATGTAAATGAGATTGCATCTGCGTGGGGTCACTTTTAGTCATTTAGATATTCTATTGCGCCCGTGCCCCAGGCTCAGTCGCTGGAGGCGGCTGCTATGTGTGGTTTCCGGACGGCTTATCTCGGGTCCCCAGAATCCTTATAGCACAGGAGCCCTCCCGTCTCCACTGGCTGCGACCCAGCTGTCAGGACCGGGCACTCCGCGAGTTCTGGAGAGCTAGCTTCTTCGGTTTTCCTCTGCCCTTCAGACCTCCTCCTTCCAGGAATTTGTCCTCGCCACCTCCTGCCTCAGTAGCTGTGCTCGGCTTCTGAAGCAGTAGCTATGAAGCGTCTTCCCCTCCATAGTAGCAGCGTAGCAGTGGGAGACCGGAAGGTGCGGGAGCCCGGATATCCCCTTTCGGTGCCACGCCCCGTGACCTCACTTCCGCCCGCCATGCCACGCCACGCCACGCCAAAGACTCCCGCCTCTCCCAGTAGCGTCCCTAGTCTGTGGGCCTCTGGGGGAACTTGAGGTGTCACGCTTAAGTCACCCCACATACTGTCTGTGTGCCCTCAGAGTGATCGCGCGGTCCTGTTGTGGGACGCACCCTGGGAGAGGCCCGGGTGACAGGACCTCGCGTCGCCCATCCGGAGTGGCCGCTCCTGGCCGGAGCGGGCGGCGGAAGGGCTCGAGGAATGAGGCCGCGCTCGCGGGTCCAGATGGCCGCACCGGGGAGGGGAGGCTGCGGCCTGTCTCTGTACTGGCGCGCGGGGCGGGGACCCTCGCCCGGGACCACACTTCCTTTAAAACGACGTCGCTCTGGGCCGCATGGGGCCCACGCGTGCCTTCGGGCAGGACGCGCCCCTCCCGCGCCCTGTTCCGGTGCCCGCAGGCTTCCGGAGCGCCGCCCTGCGGCGACGCCCAAGTGAACGCCCAGCGGGCGGGGGAGGCGTCAGGACCGCGGTCGCAACCATGCGCCCGCAGCCCGCTTTCGCCGAAGTCTTAGCGTTTCGGGCTCAGCAAGCAACTCGGGGTCCCGGCAACCCCTGCAAGCCTGGCGGCCCTGTCTTTGGGTCCACGTGGCCCAAGCTCTCCATCACCGGCCGCGTGGCCTAATGGATAAGGCGTCTGATTCCGGATCAGAAGATTGAGGGTTCGAGTCCCTTCGTGGTCGACGTTTTTCCTCTACGCGGCGCTAGGGGAGAAGAACACCGGCTCTGGCGGGCATTGAGGCACTTTCCTTCTCGCCTCGACCCGCTCCGGGCGGAGGCTCCGACCTCCTGCGCACGTAGGGAAACCGAGTCAGTGCTGCAGGCGGGATTCCCGGGAACGAGAAGCCAGGTCCAGAGGTCAGCACGCGCTGTGCTCGCGCCACTCCTAATGCGACCCTCTTTAATAATACCGCGTCAGAAGCGGCAACCGTTCTCCCCCAAAACTGCATAACAAAGAGGTAACTGGAAACTACGCCAAAATATGTTGTTTTTGGAGATGAGTCTCAATATTTAAAGTAAATTTTGTTGTTTATTGCCATGTTTCAGTATTGTTTCCCTATGGTAAAATATATACAAAATAAAAATTGTTTTAATTTTTTAATGTAAAACAATGTTTTCATCGTCTCTCAACAGAAGTTCTGCTAACCATTAACTCCCATCCTCCCCCCATTCCCCTAGTCCTTCAGTTGTCACTCTTCTCCAAACTTTCCTGTCTCTGTACGCCTGCCTGTTGTGGAATTTCATGTAAGTGGAATTACACAGTATTTCTCCTTTGGTGTTGACCCTACCTCAGTGAAATCCTTTCGAGATTCATCCATGCTGTGAGATATCACAGTTTCATTCTGTAGATTGTTGGCAAGACAGTGCTTACTTAGCACGGGTGACTCTGGGTTGGATTCCCAGCACCACAAAGATACATCAAAGAATACCTGTCTATGGAGTCAGTAAAGCAGAGTTTTGGTAATGTGGTAATGTGAATAATTTTCTTGGACACTGGGAATTCTCAGAACAGTTCATGACCTTACCATTACACTGTTATGTACCTTGAGCTCTCCTCTCCTGGAGCATAGACAAGGGGAGAGCAGCCCCTGAATAGGTCCCAACTGCACCCAGCACTCATTGTCTGAGGCAGCCCTGGGATGAGGGTACAGTCCAGTGAGGAGTGTTTGCCTACCTTGGGCCAGTTCCTCTGTTCGGTTCCAACGGTGAAGGAAAAAGATTTTTTTTCTAAGGCCAAAGGTGTGCTTCCTAACTTCCTTGGAACCTCCTCACCTTGTCTTCTCAAACAAAGTCTCTTCCTGTCGCAAGAAACTCCTTCTCTGCGTCTCAGCGGACAGGATCTGAGTGGTGAGCAAGTCCCTACAACCCAAGCTGTCTCTGTGGGTTCCTCCTGCTGTTTCTTTTGTATAGGTAGGACCTGGAAGCAATCATGTATTTGGGCTTCAGGAGACCTGGGGCTGAAATTGAAATCACAGGAATGAACTCAAAGGACTGGGAGCACAGAAGCCTAATCTAATCCCAGGACCCAGTTTACCAAAACACACGCAAGGAGAGACAAATAATCTGAAAAGTTCTTGTGACTGTGAAAGAAATTGAGTCAATAATTTATAGCCTCTCGAACAGTAAGCATAATATCTGGATGGTGTATCGGTGATATTTTCAAATATTTAAGGAAAAGATGCTGTCAATTCCCTGCAATCTCTTCTAGAAGACAGAAACAGTGAGCAGTTCTTTCTTCATTCCATGAAGCTAGAATTACCACAATGCCAGAGCTAAATGAAGACACAAGACAGGAGAACTACAGACCATCATCTCCTCCAAGCAGAGATACAAAAGTCATTCATGAAATATTAGCATATTGAATCCAGTAATATATAAACAAATTATATAGCACAATCAAGTGGTATTTATTCCAAGTATACTTCACTGGTTCATTTGAAAAGCAAAGTAATACATTTCATTAACAGGCTAACACTCATTCATAGTTAGAAAAAAAAACTTTGAGCAAACTAAGAATAGAGGGAACTTCCTCAACTTGATGCCATCTTAAAAAAAAAACCCTAAAGTTATGTCTTACACCATGGTGAAAAACAAGAAGCTTTTCTGCTAAGATTGGGACATAGTTAAGATCTCTCATCTCAGCGCTCCCTTCAAGCAGTGTGGTGGGAGTCCAGACCAATTCAATTAAACAAAATGTGTGCAGACTGGGAAGAAAGAACTAAAGCTATCTTTACATACAGATAATTTAAAATCTAGGTAGAAAATGTAAAAAAAAATTTTTTTGGAACTAAAATTCATTATAGACCAGGCATGGTGGTGTTAGTCTGTAATCCAAGCACTGTGGAGGCTGAGGCAAGAGGATTGTCATGAGTTCAAGGCCAACCTGGGCTACATAAGTGAGTTGAAAGCCAGCCTGAACTGCATAGTGAGACTCTGTCTCAAATAAATAAGAATATAGCAAGAGTGGAGGGCCCAGGCTAGTATACAAGTTAGTCTCTTTCTTATATACAAACAATGAAGAGCTGGAATTCGAAATTAAAAGGAGTACCAATCTAAGTGTGGTGTAATCCCGTCATTCAGGACCAAGAATTCCAGGCCAGCCTAAAGTACATAGTGAGATCTTGTCTCAAAAGAAAAATAAAAACAGAATACTGTTTACATTATCACCAAAAAATGAAATACATAGGTATAAATGTAAAATTATTTTGATACACAAAATTATACTTATTTGTGGAGCATCATGTGATTTTTTTGATGCACATATTACATCATATAATGTTTAGATCAGGTTAGTTTTCCTTCTTATCTCCTCAGACATTTGTCAGTTATGGTGAAAACATTCAAACTCCTCTTGCTTTGTCTTTTGAAATAAGTGGTTCCCGTGAGGGTTTAGATCCGTGGTATCCCTGACAGGTTTTTCCCATGTACGGGTTCCCTGCGTTCTTCTCAAGAATCTAAAAGGTAAACTCCCGCTTTTCACGTGTGACAATGCTCCTCCAATTCAGCTGTCAATACGTCATTATGCCCGCTCCTTTAACTTCGCCTCTGTCAGATTCCAAATATAACCCGCGTTTTTTTCCTGAAGCTTCCAGAGGGTGCTTGCCTCTCTTCAATGGCCTTCTCGTGCCCTCAATAAAGGTCTCTTTTCTTTCTGTTTTTTCTTTTTCTCTCGCTTGTTGGAGGACCAAACAGTCCTCCAAAAAAACTTCATGTGTGTGGAGGGCGGTTGGATTCTGGGGCACTATATTCATCAGAGGAGTCATCGGTGATGTGTTCAGCTGCTGAGGTTCCTGTCTGAGGCGGGACCTGGCTGGAGGCCGTCACTACAGCAGTGACCTCAGATGCATCTCTCCCTGGCTCCTCCCTCAGCGCGCTGCTTACCAGCCACCGTGGAGTGAGCAGCCCCTTCCGCCGTGCCATTCTCCCTTGAGGCTGGTCCGCCATGCGTGCTGGACCCCTGTGACACTGGGAGCCAAAACCAACCTCTCCTTTAAGTTACAGACATGGGATAGTTAGACACAAAAAGTGTCTGAGACCTGTTATCTTGATCTAGTCACCTAAACTTCCGGCTTTTGGTCAGCTATAACCCCTGTCCTCACCAGTGGACCTCTTCCCGTGCCGATCCTCAGCCTCTGGTCATCTCCATTCTCCTCTCGATCTCTGCAAGATCAATCCTGTCATACTCCACAGATGAGCAACATCTCGTCTTCCTGCGTCTAACCTTACTCCTCTTAGCTGTGATCTCCAATTCCATTCAAGCTGGCTTCAGTGACAGCATTTCCTTTTTTAATGACTCATTGCTTTTTTGTTGTTTATTTGTTTTGTTTTGGTTTTTTTGAGACAGGGTCTCAGTATGTAACCCAGACTGGCTTTGAACTTCAGGTGACCCTCCTTCCTCAGCCCCTGACTGCTAGGGTAACAGATGTGTACACCATGCCCATCTTGCTGGTTTTGTTTTTGTTTTCTTTTTTAATATGGTGTTGTGGATGGAACCCAGAACCTCACAGAATGTGAGGCAAGTGTTCTACCACTTCCTGACACCCCATCCCCCATCCATATGCTTTTATCTTTTTAATAAAAAAAATTTTTGAGACAATGTCTCACCATGTAGTGCTAGCCAGCCTTGAACTTGCTTGTGTAGCCCAGGCTGGCCTCAGACTCACTGTGACCCCCTGCCACATTTTTTTCTTTTTTTTTGTACTGGAGATCGAACTCACGACCTTGCACTTGCAAAGCAGGCGCTTATGCCGCTGAGCTAAATCCCCAGCCCTAACACCCTGCCTCAACCTCCCAAGTACTGCAGTGACAGGCATGTGCACCATGCTGGAACCTGTATACTTTTGTCTTGATCCTCTGTGGCCTGTACACCAGCCGGGGTTGTCTGTACAATGAAACATCCAGGACAAGAACAGGTTATTGTGCTTTTTTCCCTAGGTTTCTCAGTCACACAGCAGGATGGTGTAGCCCACTCTACAGTCCTTTCACCTTCCCATGGGTTCACAGCAATTTTCCTACTTCCGTGGTGTTTGGTGATTCCAAATTTGCCAGTTTCACCATGCTTTATCATCATACTTAGGAATCACACAGTGGCTTCAGAACACAGCCTGATAACCTGGCTAGTTCTTCTGGTGTTGCTAATGTCCTTGGGAGCAGAAGCTGGGATCCCTGTGGGCACCATCACAGCAGCAGGGCTGGAACAGGGTGGGGGGATCCTGCCAATCGGCTACATCCTCGTCTGTCTCAGAGCTCAGAGCTCTTGACAGCTTTATGTCCAAGTGAAAGAAAAGCACAGTTTCCTACTCAAGCCCATGAACAGAGGGACAACAGTAAACAAAGCAGCGCATCTGTATGTTTGGACCCAAAGGTCCATGGAAGGGGGAAACGACCTGCACGTGAGACGGTGTGGGTGCCTCTCCCAAGGTGGGGAGGTCAGGTATGGACACCGCATCCTGCAGGTTCTGCTAAGTTCTAGAAACGGCTGTGCAAGGACAGCAGCAGAGGCTAGAGCAGGGCAGGGGAGGGAAGAGGAGGGGAAGGGAAGGGTTTGCCTTCAAGGAGCGAACACCAGCTGCTTCCAGCAACTGCTTCCTAGCCATCAATACATTTGTCAAAGCCTGTCAAGTTTTACTCTAAAGACTGCTGGGTACTGTTGCACGTGTATTAGACCTTGGTGAAGCTGTTCTGTTTTGTTTTTTAAGATCACAAACAAGCACTAATGCAGGTAATTGCTCTGTACAGGAAGCCCCGCTGCACGTGGTTGCTGAGCTTCTGGTCTCGTCCCTCCTGACAACCCCCAGTTTGTCTGTATCTCTGCACTCTCACCGGGTCTAGGACCTGCCAGCTTCGAGCAGGCTGCCTTCTGGGTTCAAATGTCCCCACCAGCCTCACACTGGAATTTTACCCCCAGCGTAAGGTGGTGCTAGGCAGGACTGGCTGGGCTTTGAGTGAGCAGGTCACTGGGCCTTGGCTGAGTGGAGCTCAGCTGCTCCTCCAGCTGCTCCTCCTGCTGTGTACTTGGGGACCCTGCAGCCTCCCTGCCTGCAAGAGGCCTCCCTGGACATGGCCCAGCCTATGACCCTGCACCAGCAGCCGCCATAGCCACGCGCAGGGGAAGAGCCCCTCAGTGGTGGTGTAGTGGGGCCAGCAACAAGGAGGACAGAGACTGTGAAGCAGCTCACCAGGAGTGACAGTCACCTCTACATTGGCACTGAATTTCTGAGCACACTCTGGCAGTCAGTGGTCTGCTCATGCAGTGTTCTTCTCCGAAAGAATCCAGTAAAGATCTAGCCTGGCTAAAACCACTAACCCCGGGCCACAAGTCCATCTGGGATTCTGGTCAGGCTGTTACAGCTGGCTGGGCCCGAACAGTCCAGGTCCTGGTGCGGCAAGGAGAGACTCACCATGCACACCTCTTGGTAAGCAGTGAGTGCCATCCTCCTGCTCACCAAAGACCTCGGAGGGCACAGCAAGGGTGGGAGGCAGAGGAGTCCTCGAGAGGCTTGCGACAGCCACCCACCCGGCTCCCCAGCTCCCCTGTCGGTGCTAAGATTCTGCGGCCTTGACCCCCGCCCCCTTGCTGTGCTCCTTTGTCTCTGTCTCAGGACTCACTGGCTGCTGCCCGAGGCTGAACAAAGGAAAGGAGTGGCTCCTTTAATGTCCCTGTTTCTGGCTGTAGAGAGATCACGGAGACCCTGAAAATCCGTAGCTACTGAGTACCTCCTGGGTTGGGGATGGATGCACAGCCTTACTCTGAACCCCGAGGTGCCTCCTCTTCATCCTCTCATTTATATCTGTTACCTCCATCGCACAGGTCCACATGGGACATACCCAGGAGATGTCCCTCCAAGCCTTCCAGGTTTATGCACCCTATGTGCATGCATGCCAGTAAGTCACATAGCTCTGCATTTCAGCAGGAGATGGGCTGCTGGGCCATGAGCTGCCCAGCTGTTAGGTTGTGGCTCCTTCAGATGCTGGTGCCTGTGAGTTTCCAGGTCACTGAGATGCTGAAAGCCCAGCTCTGGCCCACCAAGCCTTCTCAATGGGGCAGGCACTCTCAACACCATGTGGGCGTGGACAGTGTCTCCACTAGAGGGGAAATATTGGACATTCTTCAAAAAGTGACCTTATTTAAGAGTTAAATTAGGCCTGGAATGGTGGTGCAAGTCTGTAATTCCAGCACTTGGGAAGCTGAGGCAGGAGGATTACTGTGAGTTGGAGGCCAGCCTGGGTAACAGAGTGAGTTTAAGACCACATGAACTACAAGACCACCATGAACTACACAGCGAGACCGTGTGTGGGGAAAAGAAAAGAGAGAAAGAAAGAAAGATTAAATAAATGGCCCCAATCCAATATAACAAATGTGCTTACAAAAGGGAGGAGATTGGGCTCTCGTGACAGTCATGCCCACAGCAGAATGCCGTGTGGATAATGGAGGCCAAGATCAGCTAAGGGACAGGCTAGGATGGCTGTGTTCAAGCTGGAAGGAACTGCCCTCCTGACACCTCAGCCTGTGCTTCCAGCCCCAGAAGTGGGAGACAGCGAGTCTCGTGCCTATGCCCAGGTTGTAGCCTTCTGTTACAGTAGCCCAGCAAACTAGTGACCATATTTCTCTGATTTGATTGATTGATTGTTGTACTGGCTACTGAAACCAGCCACATCTCCAGCTCCTTTTTAGTTTTTTTTTTTTTTTTTATAGTGAGACAGTGTCTTTTTTGGATTCGTTCTGTTTTTATTGTGAGGCAGGGTCTCACTTTGTAGTTCAGCCTGGCCTTGAACTCACTATGTAGCCCAGGCTGGCCTCAAATTCATGATGATCTTCCTGCTTCAGCCTCCCAAGTGCTGGGATTACAGACTTGCACCACCATGCTATGCTCTTTGATTCAGTTAAATACTCACTGTGGGTTACATGTACTACAAATGATAGTATAAGTATCCACATGGACCCTTCTTACCTTTACACCTGCAGGAACTACTTCCTATAATACATGTGTGTACATTATACGTATATTTGTGTGTTTGTGTGTGTGTGTGGCAGTATTGATTATAATAGCTATGACAGCCCTGTCATTCTAGGCCAAGTATTTTACCACTGAGTTTTTTATTTAATCCTAAAATTTGAGGCTGGGATTGCAGCTCAGTGGTGCACCTGGCAAGCACCAGACCCTTGGTTGTGTCTCCAGTGCAGAAGGAAAAAGTCAAAATGAAAACTTCATGGTTTACATATCTTGCCACAAGACGAGCTTTATTGCTGAGGTAAAAGGGGCTGCGTGCTCCTTGAGCATGTTTCTCCGTTTGTCTCCAAATGATGCCTGAGAGGGGTACAGCTTACTGTGTCTGGCAGTGAAGGTGTGCAGATGCCAGTGAACTAAGGGCACTGTTATGGATTAAAAACTGGTGGTCAACCTAACGCCAGCTGGATTACATCTCCATGCTGCTGAGTGCAGGTGTTTCACCTGAGGAAAGTTGCCAGCATAAATGGAAACATGGAGAAGGATAAGGAAGGGCGTTGAGGCATTGAGGCATTGTGAGGTCTCCTACATGTTGCTGTTTGAGCTGTTAGGTTCTCCTGGAGAAGCTCTGGTCCTCACATCAAGCATTGCTTCCTGGCTCTGGAGGGAAGATGTGTGCCACTTGGTCTCCAGGATGAATTTGTCACACTGGCTTCCTGGCATGTGCTCAACTGTGCTTGTCGTCGGAGGAGCTTGGGGCCTCCGTGTCGCTGAGGATGGCTGTGGTGCTTTTCAGGACAGCCCTGGTCTTTGTTGTGAGTGTGACTTCTCGGTTCTAGCATAGAACCCTCAGCCTACCAGCACAGCTCCTTCACCCTGCTGGCATAGACTTCCTAGTTTCTACCGCTGACTTTTGGGCCTTCCCGGCACAGATCCATACAAGAGACTGGCGTGAGTCCTTTTTGTGGGCTCTAGACTTCCAGCTGGACTCGTGGGAAGCATTGTCATGAGCTCTGGGTTTTCATCTGGACTCATGTGGGACATTGCTGTGGGATTCAGGCCCTTGACTAAATATTCTATGTCTTTAGTGTTGTGGACAGGTTTCCTGCATTAACTTGTGTTAACTCTGGGTGACCATCATAAAATAATATTATAAACTCCATGTTCTGATTCTAATTGCTCTGTGTACAGCACTGACTACAGCAGGCACTGTCACATTCATTGACTGTGGCTCCATCTGTTACTGTTACCGTTACCTCCTGTGTGGTTCTACGGTAGACCTCACGTACCTTGGTAGCACTAAGAAATAAAAATGTTTCAATGGAGAACACTGTAAGGCATCTGGATTTCAGCAATTAAAACCTGGGTGTGTTTGGATGTAAGGTGGTCCCTGCGTGACCACACCAGCCCGATGCCACGCGAGCACGTGTGTTTCTGTCTGGGCAGAGGACAAGCTGCGCTGGAGGAGGGTGAGCTATTTTGCTTGCTGCTTAGCTTCACACTGTGGCTTCAGTTTGCAAAAAACATGGAGTCACAAAGCTGGCTGTTTGGAGCCAAAAAATGCAGCGGGGCCCTGGGCTACAGGTGATGGGATCGAAGGCTGAGGAGGAGAGCTGGGAACTCGGGCTGGGCCACAGTGGGGCTGGTCCCATCTGGGATGTGGGTGGACACTGAGCCGGCACACAGTGGGCACTCAGAGGCCTGGCCGCAGTGACTCAGTGACGGGCCAGCAGCGCTGCTCGCGGCTGCCCGGCGCCAGAGCCGGCATGTGTTGGGCAGCTCTCCAGAGGAAGCCTCGGCAGTGCCAGGCACAGAGCGCTGTTCCAGGCAGCAGGACAGAGGGAGGGCAGCCCAGGGGACGGGGAGGGGACAGTGGCCCCCCGGCCCCCAGGGCCTCTGTCTGGGTGCACCTGGCCCCGTGGCATTACCTCCCTGCTCTGGCCACCGCCAGCCCCTCTGGCTGCCCTAGGATATGACTTCCACAGCCAGAGATTTTGCACATTTTACTCATTGCTGGCACAAGGCAGACACAATATTCGCTAAATGAATGTGTGTGAATTTGTGTTTATTCACTCTTGGATGTGCAGGAAATCGGAAGGGCAGAAGACAATTAAAACTCTCTATGGGACTAAACAGGCTGTTATCAGAGAAGCCTTGGGAAACAGGCTAGACACGAAAACAGAAAGCATGGAAAGCCAGACCTTGCGCGTATTAGACTCCTGTGCTAAAATACCAGCGCTGCACGGTGCCAGCCACAGCGAATCTGGTGCTGAGGGTGCCAGCGGCTTCTGCAGGGCAGGCCCGGGTCCGTCCAGGGCTTCACCACCCAAGCTTGGGACCTTGCTTGCGTTGCTTATGTTCTAGGTTCCTCCTTGGACTTCCTGCTGTCTACAGCAGCCTGACCTGTCACCGAGCACTTTTCTACAGGACTCAGTTACGAGGGGTCCATGAGAAGGAATTGCAAATGCTGGATGGAGTGATATTTTTGGTTGAAGAGTTTCCCACAGCCGTTATCATCTGTGGTTTCACTGTGTGTGGCCTCAGATGTTGAATATCAGACTCCAGTTCCAAGTTTTCCCACCTTCATTACATTTATAAACAGGCCTGTCTCAAACCAGGCCCTGTGGCATCTGCTTACAATCCCAGTTAAGCAATAGGCCAAGGCAAGACGATATGAGTTCCAGGCTACATTAGGCAATTTAGTAAGACCCTCAAATCAAAATAGGGCTGGGGATATAGCTTAGTGTGCCTGGCTGGCAAGTGCAAGGTCATGAGTTCAACCCTCAGTACGAGAATAAAATAAAATAAAATAATAAAATAAAATAAAATAAAATAAAATAAAAAATAAATAAAATAAAATAAAATAATAATGCTCACCCTCCCTGGGTTTATTGCCCAGTATAGAAAGGAAGGTTGGAGCTGTTTCCTGGGTGCGTGGAGGGGATGCTATGATGGTAAATTAAGTGGAAATGGACCAAATAGCTTCACTGCATTTCTCACACTCAAGGATTCTGCGGTGCAGCCGGGTGCACACTCCAGGCGCCCTGCGCGTGGGCCCTGGGGAGAGGACGCACGTGGGGCCATCCCACAGAACTGAGTTGCTACTGGTGCTGCGCAGCTGGCCTGAGCCCGAGGCTTCGCTCTATGGCTCTGCTGCGGTACCCGTGCTGAGCTTTCGAGGGTTTCATCTGTGATTTTATTTCTTTTGTGCAGTCCATTCCCTGCTGTCAGCCCTGGGCTCCTAGTCTAAGAAAATAAACAGGCAATGCAAGGAGTGTATGAAAGTTAAAAGCAACACGAGGTAGATGTGAAACAGGGTATAAGTCACATCCTAGGGGACTGGGGCTCCCCTCTCGGTCCTCAAGCG